>WAAE01018590.1:0-21474 GCA_013400495.1 Nicator chloris | reverse complement strand
TTTTCCCCCATTCAAAAAGCCATTATCTTTTTCATGTTAAGTTTTCCTTTCAGTTTCAGCATTTTAACATAAAACATTGCAGGAACGTCCATTATACAACTTTTGAAAATTTTCTTAAATGTCTCTATCCTGTTAATTCCTGTAATCTGTCACTGTGAAATTCCTTTAAATTCTCTTTCTTCACAGATTGGCAACAGTGGATCTAAATAAACAAATTAACGATTCTCATGAAATTATTTAAATTTAAAACTGTTTCGAAAGGTTGTAAAAAAGATGTTCTTCTCTAGGAGGGTGACAGAGGGAAAATATCAGTTTAAGGCTAAATAACTGTTCTGCAATATCAGAGATTGTACATGGTTAACTTTTGCCACAGACTGTCTGTGAGATTCTGAGCAAGAAAACTTCTTGGTCCTTCTTCTGTCTGTAAATGTCTGACAAGGCCTGTCCTGTTTCCTCTGGTTTAGTTTGAACAGATTTATTAGGACAACATTGGTGAATACCACAGAAGGCCTGAAAACACACATCTGTCCAGCATTTATATGGCTGCTTTTTCAATGAGCAGAAATATTAATAGCATCAATAAGTACAAAATCTTTGCCCTCATAATTTACATCTACTTTCAAATAGCAGAGGTGGTTTCTAATTTTTAATTTCAGAGTTTGTTTTTATTGTAAAATTACACAATCTGAACCATTTATCAGAAATGCACCTCAGAAATCTTGAGGAATAGTGATGTTTGACTGTAGTTACAGGAATTAAGATGGGATTTTTGTAATTATCCCATCTTAATTTCTGTTGCTACACCAACTGCATATTTAACTCCAATAGGCCTTATGCCAAAGGTTAGAGCTAAACAGCCTCTTTAATTGGTAGAAGAAGAGAACTGGGAAGATTTCTATTAAAAGATAACAAAATATCAAAAAAGAAGGCTATTTGAATAGGCCTCAGAAATGGTCAGAGAAGACTGATTACTTGTTTGGTTAGGCAAACTCTGTACAGTTTGAAGTCAGGAGGAGCTCAAGTGTTTTATGCAAAATCACTTTTTATGCAGAATGACCAATGTGAAACACAGTCAGAGCTGCATACAACTTCACATTTTCCTATGCCTCTTATAAAATACAGTCCAGAATATCTGCAGGTGTTATTCATGACCACTGTTGGCATTTACAAATATTAAAATGAGAAGTCTTTTCAAATAAACTTAAAAAAAGGTTAAAAAATTGGAGTTTCTTATATACACCTCTCTATCTTTCCACGTTATAAAATGTTAGCTTCTGCACTGGTTTTCAGATGCATATCTTTTTCAAATATGAACTGAAATGCTTACTATGGCAACTTAGATCAGTGCAATATTGCTCTTGAAAATGAGCCTGTAAAGGAAATTACTTGCTGAAGAAAAATAATTTAAATGTAATGAAGACTCTTAAAAAAATTTCTTTTCCTCATTCCGTGCAACACGTACTCTCTAAAGGACAAAGTTTTTGCTATGATGAGCAACTTTTAATTTGTGTGTGTGTTCTGCTAGCTGTTGCCCAGGGTGATCATTAGTGTTTTTGGTCTTTTAACTACAGTTTCAAAGGTCTGCACAGTTTCCTTCTGGCACAAGGCGTCAGTGTACAGAGTCTCTACTATTGGGTTTTGAAAGGCTGCTAAGAATTGGGGGGAGAAAAAAAAAAGACATTAAAATTCAGAGTTACTGCTGTCTCAGCAGTATTTTTGGTTTACCTATGTATAAACTCCAATAATAACAAGTATGCAGGCAGGAAAGTTGCACAAGGGATTTTCTCTGACACATTCTGAGTTCAGTGAGAGCTGTGCAGTTTATGGCTAACAGCCTGCTAGTGTTTCAGGAATTCTCTCCATTTCCTTTATTCTAGCCACGAGCCACTGACTGATTTATCACATTTACCCCCTGTATAAGTTCAATATGAAACTGCACAACAGTAATTTCATAATTTTATGAAATATTAATGAAAGCAAGAATGGGCAGGCAAGAGCCATTGATTTACAGTCAAAATCTGCTGCAGTTTGCAGAAGTGTAACTGCTCCTTTTGAATCTTGAACACCAGATGAATGCTGAACTACTTAAAGTGTTTCAGTTAACTAAAAAGTATAGAAAAGACATATGAGTTCTAATTTGAAAAATACTATACTTTTTGCACAAAAGTTTTTTCTACAAAGTACAAGAAAAGATAAATAAATAATGTGAATCTATCTCCTTTTCAAGTTTAAAATTTTTAGTTCCTCTGTAATTCTGAAATGTTGCCTATCTTAAAAGAATCATGAAGTACTGACTGGAAATTCATGAACTGCGTTTATAAGTAAATCAGATCTGATAGACCTGGTGTTTCCTTGAAGCTAGGAGAATAAGCAAAAAGTAATCACCAAAAATCAAGTTTACAAAGAATCATGTAGAAAACGTATATTACCTATCTTTAGTTACTCACTGAAATTTTTTAAGGAACTGATTTGATATTTTGCTTCTACTTGATGACTTGTTGTTTTTAAATGTGTGAAAAAATATTAGGCATGTTGTCACCCTGCGTTTTTAATCAGGACTTTGAAGTGTGGTCAAACTCTGTCATCATCCCTGGATGTATGGAACAACCTTGTTGATAACAAATTCTGTCAATGAGTCTCCATCCCTGTATTTTATAAATATTAAACCCAGTGAAACTGCTTCCATAGAATCATACAGTGATTTGTTTTGGAAAGGATCTTTGAAGACCTTCTAGTTCCAGCTTCCCTGCCATAGGCAGGGACATCTTTCACCAGATCTGTTTGCTTAAAGGCCCATCCAGCCTGGCCTCAAACACCTCCAAAAATACGGGATCCACAACTTCTCTGGGCAACCTGTTCCAGTGCCTCACCACACTCACAGTCAGGATTTTTTTTTGGTTTTGTTTTTTTTTTTTTTCAGTCTAAATCTACCCTCCTTTGGTTTAAAGCCATTACTCGTTGTCCTCTTATAGGGCCTGGTAAAAAGTCACTCTCCATCTGTTTCAAAATCTCCCTTTAAGTATTAAGAAAGGTCTCAATAAGATCTCCTTGATGCCCTCTCATGATTTTCTTGGCTCTCCTCTAGATTCATTTCAAAGAGTCCATGGCTTTGTTATGCTTGGGATTTCAGAACTGGTTGCAGTAGTCCAGCTGGGGTTTTGCATGAGCACAGTAGAGGAGAAGAATCATACATCTTGAAATGCTGGCCACAGTTCTTTCTATATAGCTTAGGATACAATTGTCTTTCTGGTCTGCCAGCACACATTGCCAGGCCATGTTCAACTTTTCCTTCATCAATATGCTTAAGTTCTCTGCTCAATGCATTGAATAATCAGTCTGTATCAATACTGGTGATTTCACCAATTCTGGCATAGCACCTTGCATTTGGTGTTGTACTTCAAGAGATTCCCACTGATACACTTCTCAAGCCTGTCAGGGTCCCTCTGCAAGGCATCCCTTCTCTCATGGGATGGCTTGGTGTTTTCTCTAAACTTGATGATGGTGTCCTCAGTCCCACTGCCTATCTCATTATTAAAGGCATCAAACCACTTCCATATGGAAAGTACCATATGGAAAGTCCTCTCCCTGAGGGACAGCACTTGTTACTGATATCCTTTGCACACTGAGCCATTGACTACAACTCTGGATGCTGCCATTCATCCAATTCCTAATCCACGCAATACTCCATCCATTAAACCCATACCTCTCCAATTTAGCAACACAGATTTTCTGTGGAACAGTTTCTAAGGCCTTAAAGAAGTCCCAGTAGAGGACATCAGCTTCTCTTCCCTTATCCACCAATCCAGCCACTCTGCCATAAATCCCCAGATTAGCCAGTCATGATTTTCCTCTTTGTAAAGCCATTCTGGCTGTCTTTAATCACCTCCCTGTCACCCACATGTCTTGGCATATCTTCCAAGGGGATCTGCTCCATGATCTTACAGGCACAGAGGTGAGGCTGGCTAGTCTGTAGTTTCCAGTTTTGTAAAATTGTCTCCCTCAGAAAACTAAAATTCAGTATTATGTTGTAACTCTACAAACTCTCCAAGCTTCCAAAATATTCCTGAACAGGCACAATTGTTAAGAAATATTTTGGCAGGTCCAGATCATGACATGGAAAAGACAACAGGAACCCATGTTTTTTCTGTTGTTAAGTCTCTTTTACATGTCTTGAAAGCTGACACATCTTGACACAGACCACAACATCTTAGAGCCTTTCACAAAACAATGATCTATGTTTTAAAATGCTTCACTTTTTTCTTTTTTTTTTTTAATGCAATATCTCAAACCATAAATTTCAAACCTTTGAGGGTTCTCTTGTGCATCCAGGAGATTAAAGTTCTTTCAAGCTGGTTGGTAAGAGGAAACAACATAATTTAATTTGTCTTTTAAAAAAGGCAATTTAATTTGTTGTGAATCACCAGTTACACTGATAGCCTAATATGTTAAAAAGTAAAGTATGTTGTTTTATGTGCTTATATATATGTGTGTGTATGTAACACATAGAAATTTTGACTTAATATTTTTTGCCATGACAATTTCCTTCAAAATATAATTATTATATGAAGTCAGTGTATCAAGAGATTTGTTAAGGCATGTTTTGTGTGAAGTGCCTTTACATGTATATGTTAAGGCTTACCAAAGAATTGCCTAAATACATCAAAATTTATGTATTTATTCCTTCAGTTGTAGCCTCAAATGGCTGATTATTAAAATGTCACATCTTGATTTTTTTTCTTCGTTATCTACCTTTCTTTGTGTGATTTTTATTTCTGCTTCATTAGTCAGCATGTTTTGTACACAATAGTCAGTTATATTCTCCACAAGGATTCCTTCTCTTAGGACAGTCTGACCTTCAGCGACTGAGAACCAAGAGGGAAATTAATTAACTCAAATGCTGCAAGACCCTTTATTAAGAATCTGGTAATAAATGAGAAGCATGATAGGAAGCTCAACAAAATCTAGTCTTTCTCCAAACTAAGATGAAACCCTTAGGGACTCTGGCTGCAGCAGGAACCAACTTCAGTGCTAGAAAATTTGCAAAAGCAGAACAGTCAAGAAGTAGGATTATGTATCTCCACTTCCTCAGTTTCTCACCTGCTACCCAGTCACCTAAAGGCTCTCTGCAAATTAAGAGTTGTCTCCATGTTCTGGAGAAAACAGGAGGGGAACTGGTGGTGGTGGCAGGGTGAGGCTGGGTCCACAGGGGCTGATGACTACCTCAGGAGAGATAGAGGCAAAATGACAACGATTGTCAGGAATTGCCGTAGTTTTCATTCCAAAACAGCACCCCCCAGCAATCACCTGCATGGTATAGAGTAGCCATTAATTACTTAAGATGTCCAAGCAAAGCTGTTTTCTTTCTTCATCTGTTTAATGTTCAGTGCAAGTTGAAGAAGGAAAGTGTTCAAGTGGAAAAGAACTGGATAAAGCTTCTCTGCAGAGCTACATCACATTTGACAAATCCAAGAAACAAAAAATTCACTTTCCTCTGGCTACTGTTAGATGGTTACACAACTAGGGCTCACCTTTGCTAGCTCATATAGTCTGCTCTGAAGACAGGTGGAAGATGGTATGTGTACTGAGCTTTTCTGAGAAGTACTCATCTGCTTTATGTAACAGGCTTGTTGACGTCTGAATGACACAGTTCAAGTAGTTGGATAGAAAGTGGGAGCTTAAAAAGTAAAAACATAAGAATGAAATGTGCGTTTTTCTGCAGTGCTCTTGGCCAAGAGATACAGTGTCCAGAGAAACAACCAAAGGAAAATTTGTGTCTGTTAAAATCATCAGAGGGTGACAAAAGCCCTGAATCTATTGCAAACAGGCAGACATCTTGGGGATAGGGTTGATATTGTTTCTGAAGATCTGTGCCCTGTCCTTGGTAGAAAGTTTTCTAAGGGGAGTCCATGGCATTTTAATTGCCAGTGTGTCACGCTTTAACCCCAGCTGGCAACTGAGCACCATGCAGGCACTCACTCCCCTACCTCCCCAGATGGGACAGGGGGCAGAACTGGGGAAAAACCCAATAAACTCATGGGTTCAGATAAGAACAGTGTAGTAATTGAAGAAAAAAAACATTAAATAATAATATAAAAAGGAGAGTAGGAGAAAGAGAGAAAAAGCACAGGCATAACAAGGGATGCACAACACCAGTGCTCATCACATACTGATAGATACCAACTCAGTCCCTGAGCTGTGATCAGACCCTGTTCTGAGTGGTGCTGCCAGTTTATATGTGTGACATGATGTTCTGGGGTATGGAATCTCCCTTTGGTCCGTTCAGGCCAGCTGTCCTGGTCATGGTCCCCCCCGGCTTCTTGTGCACCTGCTCACTGTCAGACCAAGGGAAACAGAAAAGTCCCTGACTCGGGGTAAGCACTACTGACTACAAGCAAAACGTCAGTGTGTCATCAGTATTATTCTCATATTGAATACAAAACAGAGCACCGTATCATCTACTAAGAAGAAAACTCTCTCCCAGCTGAAACCAGTACACAGGGTCAAGGCCAAACTCTTCTCACCTCCAACAACAGAGATCAGAGAGGAGTATGAAAATGTCCTTTGGTGGTTTTACAGTGACAGTGTCTTCTCATTTGCACTCTTCTTTAGCACAGGTTTCTTCTAAATAAATCAAACTTGTCAAAATATCACCATAAATCAAGAAAACACTGCCATTTGTTTTGTTTGAAACTGAGTAGGATGCCTGTGTTCAAACCACTCAAATAAAGGCTTAGGAGTTTCACAGACCAGCATTTAAGGGTCATTCTGAGATGCTGTGGCTTTTGTGTTATGTTACAATAAAAGTGAAAAATGCATGGTTACAGGAATACAGAAAATGATGAATGGTTGGCATAAGAGGCTGCTTTGTGAGAGCTGAGATAGCAGCCATACTCATACTGTAACATGAATGAAAACTTACACCTAAGCAAGGGAAGTTTCCTGCTGCTATGATTTTCATGCAAGTCCTTCGTATTTCAGTATTTAGATCTCCTTTACACCTGCAAACAAACCCTACACCGAATAAATTATTCTAAAGAACACAAGAATTCGGTTAAGAAGTCTGCTCTGTGCTAACAACCCTGTGCTATTGCGTTGTGTAAGTTCAAAGTCTGAGAAAAGCATTAAGTACTGAAACACTCAAGACCTCATCATGGATAATATTTTGTCTGATTGTTGATGTCATTAAAATAAGAATGACACAGTTCAACAATATAAACTGCAACCTTGCTGACTGATTCGGTTTCTCCATTAATTCTAATTTTGGGCAGGAAGTTGTCCTCTGTAACAGTCACAATTTCTTCAAGGTGTTCTGGAACAGAATTAGGGAAATTTCTAAGTTTTGGGATACATGTGGCAGTGGTCAGAGTCAGTAAAAACAGCCTTTAAAAGAACTGACATTTCATATTTCCCCTTGGCTCCCCATTAGACTGGAACAAGATAATCAATGGACAAACCCTTGTGAAAAAGAGCAAGAAAAAAGACTGTCTTAATTATGAAAAGATTTTATAACTTCAATCCAGCCCCCAAAATAACAGATCTCCTATTTCATGTTAGCCTAGAATGGTTCTTTCTGGTCATTTACATCAAATCACAACCCTCAGGAGTATAAATCAAAGAAATTCACTGGCAAGATACTTTCAGCTATGGCAAAATAAGGTAATTTCATTTGACAGAATCATTTTGCACCCCTTGAAGAAAAGAACCAAATAGACTTAGCATAAACAGTGTTCTAAAGTAATGCTATCCAGTTATATAAAAGGCCGGGGAAAAAACAAAGCAGAAAAAGCCCAAAGCAATTATTTTGTTTTGGAGCTGATCCACTGTATTTTAATAAGAACCTTCACAATTACATAATGACTCCTCATGGTTAGCAGAAAATAGTGTTGTCTTAATTATATAAAATTTTGTTTACTTCTCCAGAACTGCCCACACTTCTTGAGATAAAGACCTGCAGCATGATAAAGCATGTATGACAATTATAAATGGCTAATCAAAGTGCACAGCAGAGCTGGCAATGTTTTTCCTGCTAAGAGTACATTTTACTAGAGCAGTTCTTAAACCACTTCTGTCAAAGATGTTATTAATGAGCACTCAAGTTCACACAGAAATGCAAGCTGCAGGACACAGCCCAAGGCACCCACAGATCTAGATGGGTTGGAGAGTGGTCACAAAGGGGAGAGCTTGGTCTCCATCTTCTCATTAGCTGCAGCTTCTCCCTCACATCATCATCAGTGGATGCAGCTTTTCTCCTGCTCCTTCAGTTCATATGTTGGGTCTAGTGACAGAGCCATCGAGAGGAAGCAGACATGCCACAGGAGCAGTGCTATGTGAGGGTGTACCTTGCCTAATGCAACCACTCAACACTGCCTTCTGCTCTGCGAACTCTTAAAATACGGCAGAGAGGAAGACCTCATTTCTCCCTCCCCCACACCATTTGCTCCGAGCCTGCACTTACCCCAAGGTGAGATTTTCCTTCTCATTCCCTGCAAGAGCCTGTCTGGTGTCCAGCAGTAGATGTGTGTTGGCCCCACACCAGCTGATGTCTCGTGCCTGCAGCTGTCAAGGTGCCAAGCCAATGAGCCGGTGTGACTGCACATATCACCTCTGGGTGCTATGGGAGCCAACGCTGTGCAGCCCCTCTCAGAAAGGCCTTGAGACACTCCTCTAAGAGTAGGGATCCCTGCATAGAACAGCTGCACTGGGCCTCAAAAGGAGTGAGGTAAATCCCACAGCATTTCAAAATCCAACCAGTTTTTCAAGATAGGTGTCACACCACGGCACTTGTTTCTGGCAAGTCTAGCAACAGAACAAATGGTGAGTTCTTACCTCATTTTCTTGGTTTTCTCCTGCAAACCCCTCTCATCTGCTCCCCTAGCCAGCAAAGAAGTGTATTATCACTTCTCCTGAGAAAAGATGTTGGTAGTTGAAGTCGGTTCTGTGACAGCACCTCTAGATAAATGGTTTTCAATTAAAAAGTACTTAATCTTCTTTCAGAACACAACTTCTGTGCAGTGGTGTTTGCTTACAACCCTTTGTCTCCATGATTCTTTGATAATCATAAAAACAAGTACTGCTGATCTGTTTGCTACCAGCTCAAATTAGTCTTTCGTCTAGAGTCATGAAGTTTAAGCTATCAATTCCCTTTTACCTAATTTCAGTTCTTTTTCCCTTACTTCCCCACTAACAGCTGGGAAACTGAGAATCATTGCAGGAACTTCCGGGTTTTTAATAGATGTTTCATTGCCTCATAGTGCCCACTACTCAGCCTCAGGAGCTGCTTTGTCCAATTGTTTTCCATCCTGATAAAAACAATTGTTTCAATCATTTGAACAGAAAAGGCAATACATCTCATTGCACCCTGCAGCTCATACACCAGGTTTGCTCTGAGTGATACAGACCCAGACTTTGCAGTAAAATGGCTAAACCTTGCTTTCTAGAAGAATTGTCTGCAGCCATTTTATTTAGTAGAATAATCCATTGTTCTGGGAGGAAAGTGTTAGGCAAAAGAATAGTTTTCCTCTTCTGTTTCATTTTTTTATATAAGCACTTGCTATAATGTTTATAGTATATATATATATAATAAGCTTGTTTATAACAAAATACAGAACTAAACCAAAATACTAGGATTCTTTCACAGAGCTACAATGCTCTTGCTAACACTGGGGTCTCTTTTTCTTATTTCAATGGCAAGTTTCTGGAAGAGATCTGGACACGCTATGAACCTGGAAGTGGTTTTCAGTCCCTACTATATCCAAGTGCATGACTGTTACATTTGCCAATACATGAAAGTCAAATCTGAACTCAGGCTATTCTTTCTTATCCTTCCATTTGTCATAATTACGAGTTTCTTGACAAAGTTTTTTGGAAGACTTTTCCTGTGAGGAAACAATGCATCCTACAACTTGAAGTCTTATTTCTACTCTAGCAAAGTAGAACTTACTATGGTTCCCTGCTATAACAGACAGCAAGGAATCACTGCAATATTCAAAGTTACAGGGTTTATAAGTATGGTCTTAAACTCAGGATAGATCAAGCTCAGTCCTACAATTTCTCTAATCCTTAAGCACAATTCCTTACCAGCAAAAATTCAGGAGCACTTGAAGAAAATATTCTCTTTCATTCACTTGAGAAGCAATGTATTTTCCTGTTGAATTTATTATTTATTGAAGTGACAGTATATTCCTAAATTCCTTACCCTGAACATATATTTTCTATGTATCCTCTCCTTGCAAGTGTTATTCACATAGAAACTCAGCAAGCCCAGATTACAGATAAGAGAAGTCATTCAAGGATGGCAAGAATCAGAATAGCCATCCATCTAACAGCGCAGTAATGCTCTCCTAGCTCTGTGTATGAAATAGAGAAATAGAGCTAATGCACCTGTGGCTTTCCTAAACAACATGCTTGTGCTTTAAAATTAAAGTGTCTCCATGGCAATTTTGAGGTATCCAAGAAGAGAGAGGAAGGAGATTATTTTGCAAAAACCATGGAGTGGATTTAAAATATATTGTATGGCAGGACTGAAAGCTCAGACCTCTTGGTAAGAGCATGGACATGTGGCCTGAGTGAACTTGCAATATGTGACCAACATCCATTTCGAGAAAATTATTCTGTAAAAGTCAACCACTGCTTCTGTTTCCAATAGAGTGGCAGGGAGCAGCAGGAACAGTGAGGCAGCACCATCCCAAGAAAGCAGAGCAAGGTGAGCAGAGCTGGGTGGGTGCAGGTGATCTGGATCTCCTGAGACCCAAGCTGCCAGGACAGGTCTGCTGGGACAAGGCAGGCAGGTCCCAGCTCAAGAAAGCCAGGTCGATGAGCAGGGGTCAGGAAGGCATGGAAGAAGGCACAGGAAGACCTCCCACCTAGCTCAGGCAAACACCAAGAGCAGGAGCCTCATTTAAAAGCAGCTCCTGGGGAAAGGCAGGACATGGAACCCCTGACATGGCCTCACAGCTTCATTATCAAAGCTGGCCTTGAACCCAGCCAGTGAAAGCCTGTGGAGGAGAGGGAATGTCCTCAGGCCCCTCACAGTGTCCACTTATAAAGCCCGGGGAAGCTTATCTGCAGCTACTTAAATCTCATGAGGGCCAGGGGAGAGAGAGATTGCAGTGTTTTGCACCTTCAAAAGGAATGTGTCACGCTGCCTGCCCACTGAGGACGGGCAGTGCTGATGGTTCACAAACAGCATGATGCCATCTGCTTCAGGGAGGCCACTGTCTGCTCCTCTGATGTCATTTTTTGCAAGCCCCAAAATGCCACTCTGTCTGAAAGTCCATGTTTTTTTCTACATATGGGAACAACAACTGATATAAATAATGGCAGATGTTTCTAAATGAGACATGTCTTTAATAAAATCCTTCTAATAAAAACTGTATTTCTCTCCACAATGTCTACTAGACTGTGCTTTTAAGTAGGAAAGATGGAGTCTAAGCCCCTAACTACCCTAAAGTCTAGTTTGGCTTCATTACATATTCTGGGATTCCTCTGTGACCTCTCTGCAGCCCACATGCACAAGCATGTCTTTCTCCACAGAAAGCAGTACATTGTAGGGAGGCTCTTTCCCTGAGGTGGAGCTGAAAACTACTAACTCATCCAGATCACACTGTTCCCATTTCCCAATGAATATGCAAGATGTAAATAACTTCTTGTTAGAGAAACAGATGACAAATTTCCTGTAGCAAAAGAACAGGGCTTTGATAAAATTACCTTTGATGCAGTTAGAATTAGTTTTTAGTCGGTTGAGAATGAATATTAATCCAGTGGAGCACTCTTGTATTGATGAATAGTTCACATTCAAATTATATTAACTACTTTGTTTCTTATGACTTCAGTATTTTCCCCTTTTAATTCCTCTTTTTCTTAACAATTGAAGATCCACAGGTCAGCCTGATGAACACTACACAATCTGCTCATTTGAAGGCAGCACTGAACCAGCTGTGTCAACTTTCCTTTGGGGATAACTCTTCTTTTGTAAGGTTAGTAGTCCTTTTCACTGAGATTTTTTTTTTGTCTATTCCTGAAATTCAGAGTTTCTTCCAAGTGAGTGGACTAATAGTTCAGATATGGGAATAGAACAAGGAATTCTCAGAAAAGGAAAAAAGTGCAACTGTTGTAAAAGGGAACTACTTGTTCTTGTTATTGTGCTGTCTTCTTTTTAGATACTGCAGTTCAGAACAGGACATGTGCCTTTGGCAGTGTCACTGTCATTGCGAACAGATTCCGGTGATGTTGCCTGCTGTTCAGGAGAAAGGGACTGGAGCTCTTTTCTGCTCCTAATTTCTTGCGATGTCTTGAGGTTTGACACTATAACTCATATTATTTTCCTCTGCAAAAGAAAGCAACAGTAACTTGTGGAAGCACTGAAGGGTCTTTGGTTATAAGGTGGTATATAATCACATCAGGTGTTTGAACAATACTTACAAGCAAGAGATGTTTCTCTGCACATATGTAAAATATTTTCAGTCAAAGAGGAGTAGCCTAGACTTCAATACACAATAGTACTACAGCTCTGCCACATCCCATTTTGGATTTGAAGGTGAAATTTCGTGCTTATGTGATCCTTTACATCTGTGACACAGGACTTGGTTTTGTGTTTTACCATCATGATCTGATATTTTTTGTTGACTTTATTACCTCTGGACTGAAAAGAAAACGGCTTTTTTGGTATATTTTTGTCAAGGCAAAATAAAAGTCTCATATTATTTTTTTTCTCTCACAGACCTTTTTTTCTTCCTATTCATTATCATCAATGTAATATGTCCAACAATTCCAAACAGATGTCAGAATCTTTTATAGTCTAAATATGACCTAGTATTTTGTTCTCTTTACTCTCCTCCTTGGTAACCTTGCACAATTCTTATGCAGCTTAGTACAAATTTGACTTGGACTTAGAACCGGAAGAACAAAATATTTGTGTTTTAGCAGAGGAAGAGCCTGCTGTGGGATGGGCAAAGCAAAGTGGCTGTGCCAGGGGAGCTTGGGCAGTGGTTCTTAGTAAGCAGGAGTTTCTAGGTCTGACCTCTGTGACAACCCACACAGGCAAACACAGGCTGAATTTCCTTCCTCTCCATTATTTCTTACACCCTTCATCCTTCCCCACTTCTGTCTGGAAATAGGGAAAGACAAAAAAACCCTACATGCAGTCAGAGAAGTGGGTGTGTGCTCAACGGGAAGAGGAGCCAGAAGTACCTACAGCTGGAAAAGGGGAGTACAGAGGCACAGAGAACCAAAAAAATACATCTGGAAAAATAAACCCTGCAGGAAAATGTCAGGTGAAAATGTTTTGTCTCTTCATGTAAATAAGAAAAAATAACCCACCTTCCTGAACAAGGAGTACCAGGGCAAATAAAGTGTGGTAGGGGAAGAAAACAAATATCAAAGCTGACTGTGGCAGAAACATCTTACTTCTGCAGGAAAGGGAGAGAATACTGAGAACATTGAAATCACAGGACCATCTGTAAGTTTTCACATTCATGTGTCTGCCTTCATGTGCTTTGAATACCACAGAATAGCATTTGCTGCTGCTGTTTTTCTCTGAATTACTGTAGCTGACAATATCAGGACAATAGTTTCCTACTGAATAAAACAAAAGCACGCATTAGGATTAAATGTCCCTTGATAATGTCCATGTGCTATTAGTGTTAGATTCACTAAAAAAAAAAAAAAAAAAGAGTAAAAAAATAAATTATTCAAGCTGAAAAATACTGTGCAATATTTCAGGATGTTAAGTAAAGCTAGAGAAGCACAGAAAAACCTGAAAAAATAAGCCCTTGAACATTTTATGGCTACATTTCACACTCACTTTGCAGTGCTAGAAAGAGACTTTTCCATTAGCTGGCACACAATCTGTGGTACAGCAGCCTTGAAAACATGCTCAAGTGGTCTCAGGATTTCCACTCTCCATTTTATCATTTATATTCCCTGCCACAGAACTACAAATATCCCCGTATTCCAGCAGTTCTTCTTTCCCTGATGTCGGTATTGCTGCTTCTTTAGGCAGTTTGCAAGTGGGCTGTGCTGCCCTGAACAATAGGTTTGATGGTAAGTGTTCAGAAATAGAGGTGAATAATGAAAGACAGGGGTTATTATTCAGCACACCTGCATCTTCCTTTCTTTAATAGCTGATCCAGAAGGACATGGACAGAGACAGAAATGCATTTACCTTCAAGTGTAGTGAGAAAGATGAGCTTTAAGCAAGCAGAGGGTGACCATTGTTTCTTGCCGTTTGTTAGAAGGGGTTAAAAATAAGCCCATACTGACAGCACAGGAAGGTGCAGTTTGATTATTACTAATCATTTCTCTCAACCTGGTCAGTGTATGGTGCAGGCTTTCAATAGGAAAAAGTCTCTCAGCTAATATTTTTTCTGTTTTATCTCTTTGTTAGTTTATTGTTTTTACCTGAAATAAATATTACAGCATATAAAGACAAGTAAAAACGCTATGACTTTTGAAATCACTCATGTGAGTGTCACACATTCTCATGTAAAAGGGCACTCACCCTCTCTTTTTCTAAAATGCTGTTAGTTTCTGCCTCTGACAGTCCATCAGATTTTCATCTTGAAGAGATGGCTTTTTGTCTGCTCTGTTTTCTCTGGTGGTCATAGATATCTGAACAGATATCTCCCTTCTCCACAGAAATCTTTCAGAATCAAGACAACACATAATTTCATTTAGAATCATGGGGAAGCCATTACCTCTCACAATTATAATTTTCTGAAAAGGAATGGACTGATCCTCAGAAGACAAAGCACTAAAGCCAACCTGGGCTATGGGAAAATTTGAAAGCAAATATGTCTTTTATTTCCCAGCTGGTGTTCCCAGTCTGAAAAACACATGCTATTCTAGTATCTATTCTGATCTTGCAGGGAAAGATCCACGATTTCCAGGCTTACAGCAAGTCAAGTTGCTACAATTCTGTGTTACTGGTGTTACTGAATACCCAGTAACAAATAAAACAGCAAAAGAAGACACTTATAACCACTAAAATCAGTTTTGCAGTCCTTTTTTTCCTTGAAGAGGGGAAAAAGCATATTAGTTGCAATGTGAGAAATTATAGAGTAATATCTCTTGGTCTTCACTTATTGAAGCAACGAAGGAAAATTCGAGTGTGGGCAGAGGGTCAGTAGCAATAAGAGCAGGAACAACCTCCTCCTTTGTCATGGTCATGCAGGCTGCTTAGAAAGGTTAAAAGGGCAGGCCAGTCATCCTCAAATACTTTGAACAGTTATATCAAACTGTTTACGTCCACTGGGATAACACTGAAATATCCTTTCAATATCTATTGTAAGGTAAGAAATGTCAGAAGGACTAATTTTATTTTTAGTTTTAGAAGTGTGAGTTGTCTCATTTTTGTTGCACATTTTTGATATTTGAATCTGCAAGGAAAAAGAGCTCAGGTAGGAAAGAGGAACACAAAAGAGACACACATACAGTGCATGTAGAACAGCCACACAACCTGGACAGGTCAAAGATTTGTCATGATTTCCTTCCCACTCAGCTTGTTATGTCATTCTGTGATTTTCCACCATGAGGTTGATGTGCAAAAACACCAACTGAACACAAGGACCGAAGTATGCTTGTGGAGCACTTCTACTTTTCTCTCCTTCAGCCTCTGTGTCCCCCTTCTCCAACTTCAGTGGCACAATTTACACTTCTCAGTCCATTTTGGCATCTTTGTTTTCAGCTGAAGCTGACATCTCAAGCTCTGATCCTGAATAGAGTGAGTTTGATGGCAATATCAAAAATTTCAGATATGTCTGAAAACTACAGAAACACAATTAGAAAGTCCAAGACTGCTCTTACCCAGCTTTGGACTCACTTTGCTTCCCAGTTACAAATAAAAATACTTTAAAATTGATGGGGTAAAGAAGAGAACATGTTTCTCCCAGCAACGCAGAGATCACTTTCTGTTCTTTATGTTACTAACACTTTCACAAGATCTAGAAATGTTAGAAACAGCTACCGTGGTTGTTTTCTTCCCTACTATCTTTTTGTTCTGATGTTGTTCTTTGATGAGCATTGCTACAGAACATAGGACATCTGTTACCCAGTTTTCCAGTGTAAGACACAATACATAAGCATACATCTATGAGAAAAAGAAATTCATAGAGTAAAATGAAGTTCAGCATCATTTTAAAGGATTAGATGATAGAAAATTTTGAAGCAAAACTCAAATGAAATAAACACTTCAATGCAATCAAAAATCTTTTCTGCAGCACAGTTTCAGTTTCCCAAAAACTCAAGACAATGTATATTTAGGAGTGTCAGTGTATTGTTGATTGAGACCTTTAAACTTCCTTTAAGCAGCAAAGAAGGTATCAAACAAAATTTGTAATTGAAGATAGATAAAATATATTGTCATATTGAAGTCTTCTAAATATGTTAAAAACTATGCATGCAAAAATATGATGCTAAGTTTAGGTATTATTTTGTTCTTATTCTTTAATAACAGGATACAAACTCTAGGAAAATAAAAGGCTATTTTGTCATTTGCTCACAATTAAAAAATAAGCAGTAAAAATCTACTTTGAGAAGTGTTTCAGAAACTAGCCTTAGTGATATGACATTGTCACCAATTCATACAATAGTCAGGAAAACACAGTTCATATCTAATAATAATGAAGCAAGTTACACTCTGTATAGGCAGCGCTGGCAAATGGGCAAAGCTTTTTTTTGATAACCATTTTGACTTGTCATGGACATCTAGATGGAATTTACTTCTTGTTTGTTTTTTTTCTTGATAATTTAGGATTTTGGAGGTTTCAGATGGATAATGTTGTTATATAAGGATCTTCACCCAAACACTTCACGTCTTGAATGACTTTGTTTATGAGAGTCTTGTGGCTGCATCAATATCTGCCTGTGTATTTGACTAAATGTGCAGATGCAGGCATCTAATTAACTGTAGTGTTTACCAGACATTCATGCAGCCAAGTCCTCCTCAGAAAAACATCATTTGATAATGATAACATGGGCTTCACTTTGGCATAGAACAAAGCACTGCTTGGTATTTTTTAAGGCACGGCTCACCTGTGAAACACAACCTTCTCTGTTAGGGACACAGTTTCTCCCAGGGAGAGTGGCTCCCCCTGGAACACAGAGCCCACTCTTCTTCTCCCCTTCCTTCCCTTAAACTAAATTGCTGAAGTAATAACATATTTCTTAAAATGCTTGATCATTCTTCTTCTGTCTCCTTCACCCAGGAAGAAAATGTCCTGTGGACTTTGCCAGAGCTGTTGCTAAAGAGCATTTGAAGAAATACTTGAAGCCAACATATGATACAACAGTGGTCTGCATTTCAGTTTCTCTGTTGCTGTGGTCACACTGGACTCAAGAGACAGGTGTGGCAAGCAGGTCTGACTTCACTCCTTACATCTGATGCATCTTGTTCCAAGATTTCCCTACTGACCACTCTTAGGAGTAACAAAAGGTCTCTAACTTACCTTTCACTTCGCAAGGACCCCTCACAGTGGCACTCATTTACCAGGCTACAGACATGTCATGGGCCCCAGAGACTGCATCCAGATTTGACCTGCTGGGAGACCTACTGGCTCCCTGCAAGGCTATGTACCCACTGATCCTTTTTGAGAAGCAGAATGGAGGAAGGCAGCTCAGCCATGCCTGGGTGTCCTGCTGGTGTGGTGCCCAAGGTACCACGGGACCTTGGCTACAGGACCTTGGAAGGGGTGCTGGATCCCGAACAGTCGAGCAGAGATTATCCTTCCTTCCCTGCTTTTTTCTCATAATACAGGAATTCAAATGAGTCTCATTTTGCATGCGAAGTATCCGACTAGAGTTTTATTCCAAAATGCTACAGCACTGTGCCAAGAACCGTCTGTGTGGTGACTCACAGGAAGACCTATGTGATTTCCTCTCCTCACGAAGAATTAATGCAGTCATTTGAAATTAACGGCTGTTTAAAATTAGGAAGAACTTTAATGTCCATGAAGGCAGGGCTTCCTTGCTGTTCGTGACCTTCTAGTGATCTTCATGCCATGAAACTTTAAATAAAAGATACCATTAAAAACTACCACAGCTATGACACAGAGAAAATTGAGTTACTTTGTTTTTTCAACAACTGGGTCTCAGAATCAGCAGCAGGAGAAGAGTAACTCAAGGAAATAATGGAATGCATACAATTTCTTAGAAAAAATCCTGCTCTCTGACAAAAATAAATCCATTTATAAACGATGAAATCAGGATGCTCTTCAGAAAGAAATTGTAACTGTTTTACTAACAACAATGAACCATGGAAGAAAGGGACCCATAAGTCCCACTTGTGAGGACATTAAGAAAAAAATTGCATCAAGAGACAGATCCCTCCCCTGGGCTTCCACACAGCTCTCTGTATTCATCAATTATCATTATCAGCTGCTAATTGAGACTTGTATCACTCTGTAGCCTAAATAAGTTCACAAGAGTTCCATCAAACCTCTTCCCTGATGCTAGAGCTCAGATGGCCCCCTGTGACTAAACACGTTGCCTTGGAGAAGTGGTGTTTTGGCAAGGACTGAGCACTTACATTATCACAATTGCAATTACATGTTCCCTATCTACATATTGCCAAGATAAGTACTTTGACTAGGCTGTTATTATCAACATATCTGCCAATCTTCTACATTTGAGTCCTTGCAAGCTAAAGTAAATGAGTATGGAAAAAAGCATATAATCATAATTTTCCAGGGCACATGCCCTGTAACAGGGAACTACTGTAGATTCTTGTCTCAGCAAACACCTTAGCTCAGTTCCCTTGCTACAAAAGGAGCCTGACTGTGTAATGCACAGAGGTGAACCAGGGGATGTTAAACTATCAGTAGTGCTGAAAATAATAATTGCAAAGCTAAAGATCAGCAACCACTCACAAAGTGTTGTTCTAGAAAAATTTGCAGAAAATGCTGATGATTTGGCAACTTACCGTGCGTGAAGTTTGATGAATATCTTCTTTCTGAAAAGAGAACAGTTTACCCCCATTAATGTATTTTAAGGGCTAATCAATAATTCTTTTTATTTATTTTAGGTTATATTACTTTGCTAGAACCTTTTTCTAATGTTCTAAGCCTCACCATGTACTAATTCATACATAGTTTATGAATCTGTTATTTCAGCATCCTTTGTTGGATTAAATGTCTTCTTCCTGCTGTTGTGTTCTCCTTTCCTCTTCATCCCCAATTGCCCTCCTTGAAATAGATCCTTAAAAATAATGGCAATTGAACCTCAGCTTTTGTTTCCCTAGGAAAAACAATGAAAACTTAAAGCTGCTGTTATTAACAGCTATTCTGTTCTCTTCTTCATTGTTGGAGATCTTAGGTGCTTCTGACACACTACTGATTTATTTTTTGCCACGTCTTAGCAGGATAGAATCCATTTTCACCCTTTTCTTGCATAACTCATATTAAGCTTGCTTAAAACAGTGCCAAATGCCTTTTGTCATCCATTTTACTTTGTGTCTTTCAGGGCTCTCTTGGTGGATGATATTTGACTAATACATCACTATTCTTACTCTAAGCAGCTGTTTAATTTCCATATTCCAGCTGACATTCTTGTTCATCCCAAAGCATAATTCTTGTAGCCTGCATTACTGAATGCATTACTTTTATTTTACTTCAATCCTAATAGCTGTCTAACGCTCCCTTCATGCAGAATTTTAATTGTCGTGTACTGATGATATCTTCCACATTTGCATCATCATAGTTCATTAATCCCTTTCTGGTTTAAATAGATTAAAGGCAGCATTCACTATTAGTTAGCTCATTTAAGTTAGTTCACTTTTCCTCTCTTCCTGGGTTAAGCTATTCTCACTCTTCACCTCAAATGATACTCTGCATGGAGTGATTCTACTGCTAGAAGAAACTGCAGGGAAAGGAATGATCCATCCTCATCAACAGCTTGATTCTCTCCTAAGTTTTATAAGAGACCAGGATTTACAGTCATGTTCAGAAGTGAGCAAAGGATTGGGACTGGACTGGGGTTTTTGAAAGGGAGTCCTTTTGCTCTTCTAATTCTATTTGCTTCAGAAGAATTAAATTTGTAAATTTACTTTTATGAGGAAAACTAAATTTAGGGGTTTTTCATGCTGAAGCTCCTCTGCTCTCTCAGTAAATTTGGAAATTCCTCCCAAAGTTTGTACTCCCATGAAAATATATCAAATTTTTCTCCATTGGAGTGTTTGTGGAAAAAACAAAGACCTGTGCTTTATGATAAACATGACACAGGAGTCTGCTGCAATGAGTATACAGAAAACATCCTCTGAGAATGAAAAAAAAATCTTGGAAACTTAGACCCCAGACAGATTAATCCTAAACAATGACTTGCAAGCTGAGCAATTCAATTATTAACAGGGCCAGAAATCTAGATTCTAACTACAATGCATGCATTTTCACTCATCTAGAGTGAAATTATCATAAGGCATACTGGATCAATGTTACAGTCCATTCCTTCTAACTTCAGCTCATCAGACAAGAGGTCCAAGAGCCTATTCTAAAAAATTATCTCAATATATTTTTTATTATATCCTCTCCTTTAAACTCAATAGTTGGAGCAAACAGCAGTAAAACCTTCTGCTACAGGAACAGGAATAGCCAGATAAAGGCCAGTATGATGGAGGGAGGCAGGTTATTTTTTAATTGGCCTTTACTCTTTCATCAGTGTGCCTAAAGCCGTGGAACTGCATCAGACTACGCAGTTGTGCTGAGCAAGGATCTGACAGCAGTTCCTCAGACTCATTGGCTCTGCTCGAAGGAAAATCTAAGATGGCATTGGCTTTAAAAACACATTTTAGAATAAATTGATACATTTGTGGCGAGAACTCCAGATACCTATACTTTTCGGGCATTTGTTTTGTATAGTTTGGATTGCTTTGGGGTTTTTTTACGTTGTTGCACTTTTTTTTTTCCCTAAATGTGTTGGAAATAAATATGCACAAAAGACAGCCACTGAAAGTCTTGTTCCAAAAACACATAGCTTGACAAAAATCTTGACAGCAGGAAAGTTTGAACAAAAGGGAAAAGAACATGATACAAAAACTGCTTTTCATTAGAACTGGGGAAATGTTTTGGGTTTGGGTTTTTTCAAGGCTCTAAATCAATTGAATTAAGAGCTTTTTTTCCCTCATAACACAGCTTACTTATTGCTAGTTTGAAATTGGGAGCATGGAACATACTCAACCCTTTTCAACCTGTCATTACCTAAGCACTGAGGGTTCTTCACTGGCCACCAAAGGAGAGCTAACATTTAATCTACTCCTTAGCTGTTTGAATCTCTGAGGTTGCATTTTAACATAAACTGTTATGCTTGCATTGGCTTTCTTTGTTTGTCAATTATAGTTTTGCCTCTCTCTAGTTCTTGGCTGTGGCATGCTTTAAAATATCTACTTATTTTCCAATACTTATTGCAGAGGTTGTACAGAGTTCAGCATTGTGGCAGAAGGATTTATGTCCAGTATGTATTTACATTAAAGAGATGGAAGGAAGGAAGGAA
>WAAE01018589.1:0-10326 GCA_013400495.1 Nicator chloris | reverse complement strand
AAAATAAAAAAAATTAAAAAGGCAGAAGATTTGCCATTGAAAGAGACCACAGTGCTTAAAAGCATTAGGTACTCTGTCTGGTTTGTGTATCTGGACTTGCAGTAAACATGGGTGGGGCTTGAAATATCTGCAGTTTTATGTTGCTAGGTTTACATAGGCTAAATGTCATTGTTAGTGTGGAGCTGGAGCATCAGGTTGATCCATACAATGGCTCACTGGGCAGGGCAGAGATGTTATCTCCCATTCTGGAGATGGGGACTCATGTGAGAAGAGCCACAAGACCAAATACCCCAGGATTTCCACTCCTGACCGCCAGTTTGATCAAGGTGCATCCAGAAGATCTGCCAGAATGCCAACAGTGTTATGCACCCAAGAACTGAGCAAGCAGCTCTGCCACAGAGACTGAGATGGCAAGCACTGTAATTGTGATACAACAGTTCCCTGTCAGTACTTGCTGAATACGACTGTCCTTAGAAAACAGCATGAATGTCCCACCTCAGCTGCAGGCATCCTAGAACCAGCAATGTTGACTCGTGCACTGCAGGATTAGGGACATGAGATTCAGCCCTCCCTTTTTTTGTGGTCTGGTAGGCAGCAGAGACAGTCAAAATGGTAGTGGCTCCACCTCCTGATAAAGGGGTGGGAGCACTGTGGGTATCACAGCAATTCATTCTTCAGATGGATTAATGATAAAATAAATCAGACAGAGAAAAAACAGCTCCCTTACCCACCTCAAAGGCCATTAGAAGCTCAGTTATTGAACGGATGCATAATGCAGAAGTATCAGTCATATTTTGTGAGAAAAGCCATGTGTGTGTACCCCTACGTGGCAGATTTCAGGGACAGGCATCCTGCGTGGGATGAGGGCCCTGGAGTCTGGGAAAGGTACAATTGATAAGAACACATCAGTATGGCATTTCCAGCTGCCTATGTACCACCCCATACAAAGCACATCATCCTGCCTGCAACCTCTCCTGTAGCTGCATTTGCTTAATCAACCCAGGAAATTATACTTCATGTTCAGACTCTAACCTGCCTCTTTGGTGCAAAGTTCATAAATCTCTGTCACAGCAAGAGCATAAGTGCAGGTTTACTAAATCTGAGGTAGGCACTCCAGCATGTCAACTCATGAAATTTAAATCTTCTTTACAGGCAAAAATAACAGCTTTCATCATGTCCTCTAGGAACAGATTACATGCTAACAGTCCACTGTGAGATTTCTTGTATTGAATTCCCTAATACTGGAAGCACTTTGGTCAAGAAGATAGCAGACTAGTCTTTTGTCTCTGTGAAGATAAGTCGAATTTTAAAATATAAATAACTTAAAGACATTTGAGTGTATAATCTGCATATCATTCTAAATGTTACATTATTAAAAACCCCTCAGGTAGAAGAGATTAAAAATCCTACTGAACTATTGCAAAGAATATGACTTTTATTTATTATTAAATGGATATTAATGGACTAAAGAAATGGTAAATACATTTTACATAAAAATCATTTAGTCCTAATAGGGCAAATGGAAAGCTGACATGCTAATTTCTAACTTGAAAAATTCTTCCTTTCACATCTTAGCTGCTTCGCTTCCTTTTATATTGATTTTGGGTTTCCAGACAATGAGATTATGTTTTGAAGCATTCACACAGGAGAGCATAAGGACAAGGCTATAACAAAACAATTAGATTCATATAAATGAGTCTCTAAAGACTTGAATAAAACATTATTCTTTGCTCAGAAAGTTATCAAATTTCTTCTTTCACCCATCCATCACATTAGGTGGTGTGAAATGGTTTTAAGAAAACAGATATAATTTTAGTCCACCAGACAAGAAATAATTCCAGCTTTTGATGACCCTATGCTATAACACCTTGTTAAGAAGGGAAAAAAAGTTTCAGTGATGCTGTCAAACAATTCTTAGACAACTCTGTCATGGAGTTGCTCCTGTTAACAACAAAAGATAGATGAGGTAACATTAAATGCAACAGTAACCTCAATATCAATTACAAGACCACATACTCATGACAAACATTTGTGTCAGGATTTTCTGTAATTCAGTACTCATGCACCTGAGCAATACAAAATGCAGCCAGAATATCAACTATACTCATCTGGATAAAAATGAGATCCTGGGTTCTTGCCCACAAAACTGGATCATGTGCAGACTGATGTATTTTTATACGAAACCTAAATTTGTCATTGAAGGCAGAAAATTTCTTGTAGCCCTGTTTTTCCTTGTTCTCTCTTAGACCCATTAAAGGGGAAAAGATCGGGTAGACAGAGGAAGCTAAATAGTAAAATTGAGAGAGACTGTTTCCCTGAAACAAAGCCTTATCTCTATGAAATATCTGCTTCAAAACCAAAAGATTTCAAACAGACAGGGTGAACAGAGCATAAAATGACTGCAGGGACAGGAGCCTGCACCACAATATTTCATATACTGGAAAAGCATTAAGCACAGTCCTGAAGAAGATGCCTTAGTAGAGTTTTTTGGGGGTTAGTTTGGGGGTTTTTGCCAATTTACAGCCATAGATTTCTATAAAACTGAAATCAAATTATAGTTTCAATTTTTTTTTCCATTGGAGTATTTTACTCTATTCAAATAGGGTTTTTTGTTGCTTATTACAATAACAATGAAATATATTGATTGAAAGTTATTCAGAGGACATAGAAATGGTAAGAAAGGGCATAGAAAACATTCACATTTTCTATATTTCCTTATGCCTTCTCTCATGTGACAGGGTACATTTATGTCAAGGAAACATTACATAAGAAATAGGATCTCAACAACTGTAACATCTACCTGGACTCCTAAAAGGCAGAAAGGCAGTACAGAAGCTGAAAAGAGGGCATGTAGTTGTACCAGGAATATCCACTGAAGCATAGTCTTGCTCCTCAGCTCCATGAAAAATTAATATGAAAATTCCATCTCTAATTAAAAGGAACTGACCAGGTGTCTGAAACTTTGACATGCACAGAAACTTGGGACAAGTGCACTGAGATGTATATCAGGTGTTTTTGAACGTTTTTGAAAGTCCCAAATCAACTTCACGGGAGATAGGTTGCAGAATACCTTGGGTTTGGGCCTTGTTATTGCCTAGGAATGAAATAGGTTGGAAGCCATGTAATTCTGGCAAGATCTAGGCAACCCAGGATGTGTAGGAGCAGAAATGCTCATGTTGGAGGGTTTCTGATGTAAAAAGCCCAAGAGGTATCCATTGTTTTCAGACATTTATAGGACTGCTGAATAAGTAAATGGGGACCTGAGAAGCTGGAGTAGGATGCTAGAATTCTGTATGTAGGTTTTACATTATATTTTCATCCCAGCTTGCTAATTTTCCTTTCTATATCTCCACTTCAATAACTGCACATGTAGAAGGAGGGACATGACTTGCACTCCCTGTTCAAAGAAACTTTGTGTGAGTAGGGCACATTTATTATAATTACGTCTGCATCACCCTGCCATTTGGTCTTCTATGTAGGGAAACGCTGGCTGCTTAACATCAATTTTTGTTTCAGTTTTCTGCTGTAACCCAGCACCACCATTACACTGTGCAACAACTAGTTTTGATGTGTAAGGCAACATATGGACATTAAACTATTGGCTTCAATTACAAACAGAAGGACCCAAACTGTGACTTATTAGCATGAAATTAAGTTCCTCTTAGAAAATGTGGCCTCATCTTTTCAGTCAAACAAAAATACACACAAAACTAGACTTACAAGATTTAATTTGCTCAGATGATATAATTTTATTTCACATATTGCCATATTATAGACGCAGTTAAAACCCCTTCCTTTAATAAAAGTGTTATCAAATTTAGATTATTTGATCCTCAAATTCGAGTCACTCTTTCGAAAGATGCCATACCTTGCTTTGTTCTTTTTATTTTCTAAAAAAAGAAGCCTGCAAATCACAAATTCTGAATCTTCTTATGTATACAAGATGAAGTTCCATGACAATTTAAAGAAAAAAAAAAAAAAAGCTTTAGAAAGCCCCAACTTTTTACCTGTAAATGTTACTCTCAGGAAAGGAAATTTGGAAGTACTTTGTCCCTGTGCTGTGGTGAAAATTCACCCAAAGTTTTTGAATTGCTTGCTTAATGGTGATATACCAAGAATGTTTTTTCCTGTAAGCTCTTGTCATTCTTTCTGTATGCTGTATAACGAATCTTTCCTGTCAAGCTCACTATTTCCCTTTTGGTATTCTCATTAACATTAGTCATTAAAACAAGATTGGGCAAAGTGTTCGAGAACCTACCCTCGGGAAAGACTTTATTTAGAAAGCACACACCATTCTACCACCAGAGTAGTTTAAAATGCTGCAGTTATTTCCCTGCAAGCTTCAGTGTTTTGGATGATTAAAATAGATTTTTTCAGTATTTGGAGAAAACAATATATTTCAAAAATAATGGAGAAAGTTCCACAGTACTTCAGATAGCCTTTGAAGCTCAATTCTACATTTTTAAAGTCATAGAGAATAGAATGGGAGGAACTAAAACATCACCTAACTCCTCTGTGTCTCCAAAAGGGCGTTAGTTATGGTTACATATTTCTGATAGATGTTGTCCAATCTTCGTATATCTTTGAAAATATTTTTTACCTTCTCCCCGTAAATAAAAAAAAAAGATTACAATCCAAAAATTAAACACCTTTCTCTATATGAAATATTGTTTTTATTTTGACTTGTAGCTAGCCCTAACCTCTTCCTCAGCTAATGCATCTAGGAAAATAATTGCCTGTTCTCCTTCACAGGACACAATGAATTCACATGATGAAGACCATACTAACAAAGATAGTTCAGTGGAAAAGTTAGAAGTTAGAACAACTTAGCCTGGTGCTCTGAAATGGAAAAGAGAAAGAAAAATATCTTTTATGGTTTTATTTTCTAGTTTTCTAAGACAACACTTGCATAGATTGTGACTGAACAAACACTAGAAAAAATGGAGTTTGGCATAAATTTTACAGTAGCATATATTTAAGAAAAGCTGATTTAAAATAAATTCTAAGCAGAAAAATCAGTTGTTTTGACACTAGCAAGTTCCAAACACTTCACAAGTATTTCTGTCTCATAGCAAGACATTTCCTTCTGTTTAAAAAATACTTCCCTGAAATAACAATTTTCAGTAATGTATCACTAAGAATAGAGACTTGGTCATACATATGAATGGAAGATGTTTTGTATCAGAAAGAAAATTAAGTGCTGCTTACTTTGCCTGAAATAACTGCCTCTGCTTTGCCTCTCCTCCTCAGAAGCAGATTTATTATTGCCATTACTCATTCCTGTATGTTGTCTTAGGGAACACTTTTATATGGAAATGTCACTTATTTTCAGATGCCAGTAACTCAAATTGCTTTACAGTTTCATTAAAAGCCACCATTGCTGCTGGCTGCTCAGCAGACATCTCAGCTAGTAAGCTCTGATGTGCTCTTTACAGTCAAGTTGAGAGGCAGTTTTAACATGTGCTTTCCTCTTGACCTATAAATAAAACACTTTTAAGAGCTAAACGGTCCTGTCTTCTCTTCTCCATTACCAGGCAATGAATGCCTGCCATTTTCAGAGCACTGCAGGACTAAGGACCTTTCCCATCTCCTACATTTGTAAGCCCCAGCCTGACAGGCTGTGGCCGTGAGCCTGCACCCTGCCCACTCAGGCTTGACATGTCTCCAGCCCCCAGACCAGCCAGCCTAGCATGGGACACAGAGCACTTTTCTATTCTGCTACGCCAGCGTAAAACATTCTTTCTTGTCTGTGTTTTAGCAAAGAGGGATGACCAGACATACTTTTGACAGACAGCTTGGTACCTGATTAGTGTCTATGTTAAATTTGTAGTAGAATAGACAACGTGCTCATTTGGGTTTCAACCTAATAAAGGTTTTCTTATTGGTTTATAATTGTCATTCTAGAAAGACAAAGACTGTTTGCTTATTTCCAGATGTAACCCAATATTACACATTCAAGAATTAGGTTAGACTTCACCCCTAGCTCTACTCAAATAATTAATTTAGGTTATTAATTCATACACTGTTGATTTACAGAAAAGGGTGTTGACCAAGAGAGAAGAAGCCTTCAGGATTACGCAATATTAATTCCTGTTAAAAATGAAATTGCATTCTTCATGGATTGAAGTTTGGTATAATAGACAACACAAACATTTCTGTTTCTAGTTGATGAGGGAACCTGTCAGGAAAATTACCTGAGCAAATGGCAGACTTGCTAAACTCCATCAGTAGGTTCTTACTTTGATTATTAAAAGCTTAATAGTACATATACACAGGGAAAACATGAGACAGTGTGTTTTACTTGTGTGTTTGCTTGTTTATTTTCTTAATTTTATCATAATTGCTTTAAATAGTCAGATTAACATGGATTAAAAGGAGTGGAGAGAGCTTTGAGGTTCTTTTTTTCTCTCTATAAAGTTCTGTGAACACCATAAGCTGTCAGCAATTCTTTTTTGAAAATAAAAAATCCCATATCCAGAAAAAAATTATTTCCAGATAAAATGATGCAAGATGGAAACTTTTTGTAATAAAAGCATTTCAGCTGTTCTTGCACCTGATGGAGATGCAATTAATTGAGCCTGTGAATCAGGAAACTTTCTATGCAGAGACATTGTATGGCTTTGTTTGTCTTCTCTCCATCTGCTAGCTGGTTAAAAGTCTACTAAGCAGCTCAAGTAGTACAAATAAAGAAGGAATCCAGAGTGTTAGCAAAAAAACCTTTATCAGTGGCATGCAGCTTGCATTCAGTGTACGTAAGCAATGAACAAAACTGTTGCATGTGTTCATGATACCATAAATTTAATGTATTTGCTTTCTTGAGTTATATAGAGTATGATGACAGATACTGAGCAATGGAAGTGGTTAAGTAAAGTCATTCATTTTCCAATAAATATTATGCTATGCTGTGTCATCCTGGTCTTCCAAACTGTGTGTTAAATGGGATACAGTGAGTAAAAAGTAAAAGGAACAGAGATGAGGACAGTGTTACTGGAAACAGAACCTTATGGAAAATAGCAATATTAACAACCTGTTCTTACATATATTTCATAATATCATTCTCATTTCTCCTGTTTTATAATTGGCTGACTTGAGCCATGAAGCACTGAAGTGACAATGGCACAACAACATTTCATTAAGATGTGCATCCAACTGGAGTTGGCATCCAACTGGATTTAGCAGCTAAATCCATTTTAGGTGACACGTTTGTATTGCATGATAATCTGAAATGAAAAAAGAACATTATTGGGGCACAACTAACAACCCAAGTCAGAACCTGGGCAAAGTTGAGGAGGACTGTAAAGACCTTGGGGTTCAAGTTATTTCAAAACCCACAAGTGTCCTTCAGGTATGAAAACAGAAAGGAGAAACAGAAGGAAAATATTGGCCTGCTGTTAGGCAAGGCGAATTAGTCACGGACAAGGTAGAGCAGCTGTTTGGAAAGTGACCTGGCCTGGCCAACAAGGTCAATATGAGTGAACAGCGTGCTGCTGCATCAAAGCATTCCAATGGGATGCTGGGCTGTATCAACAAGGGCATCACCAACACAGATCGAGAAGTCATATCCAACTCTATTCAGCACTTGTCAGGCCACACCTGGAAAAATGTGTTCACTTTTGGTCCCCTCTGTGCAAAAAAAAAAAAACCAACAAAAAAAGAAGTGAGCAGTTTGGAAAAGGGTCCAGAGAAGGAGTCCAGAGATGACCAAAGGACTGGGAAGCTGACGTGAGGAAAGGCTGAGAGAATTGGGTTTGTTCAGCCTTTAGAAAAGAAAGCTTAGCGTAGACCTTATCACTATGTGCCACTGTTTAAAGAGTGACTACAAAGATGGAGACTCCATTTTTACAAGGAGTCACATGGAACAGACAGGAAGTAATAAGTTTAAGCTACACTTGGATAGATTCCAAATAGACACAAGAGGACAATTTTTCACAATGAGAATAATCAGCCATGGGAATAATCTCCCCAGGGAAATGAAGGATTGATTCCCTAATATGGGGTACCTCTAAAGTCCAGAAGGAAGGGTTATCTTGTCTAGACCATGAGTTTGACAAGGAAGTTTGGAGCAGATGATCCTTGAGGCCCCCTAAAAACCTGGTATTCTATGATTCTGTGAAACAGTTCTTTGTGTTGGATTTGATATTATTAATCACGTGCTGTACATTGTCTTTCAGGGTAATTTTAAGCCTCAGTGAAATCATGTTTTCTGTGACTTTAAGACTATTTCTTTCTGCCAATCTGTTTTTAATAAAAAATCCATAATTTCAGTAGGCTCCTTGACATGTCTTTGTGAGAATGCCTTTGACATCCCTTCTTAAACTGAACTGTAGATATATTTTTTTTCAGATTGACTTCTTCCTACCTACATACACATTTTAGAAACAACTGGCCTCTTTCCACATCTTTTAGTGGTTTCTTAGCACCTGCCATTTTTATAGTTGTGTAAAAGTTCAGGATTTTCTTTGTTCACTTGTGTTTCCACACTGCAGATGAAGATCACCTTACAGTCAGAAATAAGAAATAAGCATGATTATCCTTGGCTTATCAGATACCTCTTTAAGTAAACAAAAACGTACATGAAATAATTGACCCATTTTTCTTCAAGCATATCAGAGCAGACTAGGAACAGCTAGTTGTGAAACAGTGTTAACATAAAAGGATAATGAAGATGGGTGCAGCACCAACTTTGATTTTGAAGCTATTCCACAATGGTTAATAGTAGGGAAGAGGATCCCTGAAGTTCCCTTTAAAAGCTTCTCCAAAACAAATATACTCAGTAGGTACCATTAAAAGGAAACCCCTTTGATTGATTCAGAAACTTAATAATGGTGCTTTCTGGTGATTGTAGCTTGAAGTTGTACGTCAAAGCCAACAAATATAATATCATATCTTCAATACAATCAGCTATAAATCAGAAAGGATATTTAAGTGTAGAGAACCTAAACAACATAATCAGCCACATCTTTTATTATTATTATTATTCAAAATAATAAGTTTAAATTTGTTAAAGGATTAAGCACATGATGAAACCTGAGTGTTTGTATTCATAACACTGAAATATGGAAATTGAAATTTTAGCAGTGGTACTTCTCGGCCATGTTACATCAACCACTTATGGTGTGACAGCAAAAAAAAAAAAAATTCTAGCAATATCCTCCTATACCACATATGTCCTTTTTACCACTGAAGAAAAAAAAAAAAGAAAAGATAGAGCATGCCTTAAATCATAAGGAAAATACAATCCCTTGGCAAATTTTGGAATAATAATAATAATAATAGTAGTAATAATAATAATTGGAATTAGCTATTCATTTATTCTACCTAATATATGAACTTTTGACACCAGTTGGCATCAACAGATGTGATAGCAAAATGCAGTTAACATGAGACATTTGCCCCAATTTTAAAGGAAACCTCTTTAGTATTCCTATGTAAATTCCTGTGGGTATATTAAAGACAGTCTATGCATAACTTATGAGGTAGATCACACAGTTTCTTTAGAAATCCTTTCACTCGTATTTTTGGACTTCCTGCTTATTGTTTTTATAATTCCAAAAGATATGTTGTTAGATGTATCTCTTTTTTTTTCCCCCAATAGTCATTAGAATTCAACCATGTAGTAGATTTTTAATCTATGATTATCAAGATAGAAAATATTAAGAGTCAAGAAAAGAATCTGAACCTCTGTTCTCTGACTTAGATGAGGCTGAGATTCTATGAGCAGTACTGGGAAAAAAGTACCTTTATCCTTCACAGTGTTGGTCAAAGAACTGAGTCTTTCAATGTGATCTGCATGATGACCTACATCAAAGAAAGTGGGTACACAAAGCTGATGATTCTTTTTAATCTCCTCAGATTGCTACTACAGTGCATTATAATTCCAAGACTAACAAAAGTTATCATCAAAAGGCAAAAGTTATCATTTTTCATATTTAATTTTTAAAACTCTAGTTAAACAGGAAATGTTCTCACACCTATAGGACTGAGTTTGTTCCTCAACATTTCTTTTGTATTAAAATATCAACAAGGAAGACAGGGAGAAGATGTTTTATCTTTGGAAGTAGATCACATGAGAGAAAAAAAGGAACAAGATTTGTACAAAAAAATCTATGCAGAAAATTTCTCACTGTTAAAAGACTTTAGGAATGGAGAGTCTTAGTGATCATGTTTAAGAGAATTTCCATTTTATCTGTGAAAAGTCTTAGTAAGTGGCTTAAACAGCAACCTGACTTGAATTTCTGGCAACAGCTGACCCACAGTGGTCATTTCTGCCTACAGGACTAAGAAAACTTTTTATATTCTTTTTCTTAGAGTAAAAAAAAAAAAAAA
>WAAE01018588.1:611122-621418 GCA_013400495.1 Nicator chloris | reverse complement strand
ACATATATATGTATGTATAGTCTCACCAAATGCAGGACTGTCATGTTCCTGATGACTTTCTCCCTGCAAGGCTGTCATCTTTTTATGAGCATCAATCCACCAGGGTTTGTACTTTAAAAGATGCTTAATAGCTTCATCTTCAAAAAGATCAGCTCTAGGGAAAATAGAAAGAACTTTCATGTGCTATTTATTTCAATTCGTATTATATGTGGTACATAGTAACACATCCATAGAATACATCTCACTTGGCTCCAGGTTATTTCCCATGTTACAAATATGTTCTTTGACTTTAAAGCAGGAGATTACTGAAAAACCCCCAACATCCTCCTGTCTTTGAGTATTCCTTCCTTACTTCCTCCACCTTTCCTGAGCCACTCAGAAGCCCAGGGAACTGATGAGCTTGCAGCATCACATGAAGCTGAACCAATCGGATTTGTTCTGAATGCAGCTAAAGGAAAACACTCCAAAGGCTTCTCCGACAAATCACTTGATTTTATTGGGCAGCTCTCCCACTTAAGACCCGGGGAATTTGTGGGGAAGAAGTCGTGCAGCTGAAGGGTAAAGGTGAAGCAGGGATGGGGATGGAGTTTAAGCAAGGACATGCAGCAGCAAGGTAGAAAAAGAAGAGTTGTACATGAATTCTGGAAGAGAGGTCACTTCCATCTCAGCACAAAGCCACTGTGGTAAAAAATCTCAGTCTAGTAATTCTGGGAGGATTTATCCTAAAGGATTCAAGTTCTAAGCCTCCTCTTACCATCTGAGTTTTTCTTCAAGCCAAACAATGGTATAAATACTGAGAATTGAAAAAAAAACCACAGGAAATTTCTCCATATCTTCTTAATCACCACAGAAAACCTGAACACAGAATACAATCTGCTTCCCTCTCACACTGACAAACTTTGTTTTTTTTTGTTGCCTCCCTTCAATGGGAAAGTAACTTAGAGATATCAGCCAGGGTACATTTCCCTCAAGGCCGCCAGAACAGTTGTTTGCCCCCACTTCTACCAGAGTTTCTGTTCTCCTCAGGAAAACAATTTTTGTTGAAGAAGGGTTGGTATCATCTGTTCTGAAACAACCAAGATGCAGCCATTAAACTAAATGGTGTAGCTCTACCAGGCCAGAACACAGAGCCTAAAATTGAAACTTGAAATTACTGCAATTTGCATCCCATTAGAGGTTAGGAACTACTTCAGTTCTAGTGAAATGTAGCTCAAGAAAGCTCTTCTATTTTTTGTGCGGTACAGGAAGACATGAGGCTGCCTCTGAAACACTCAACTGAGGAAAAAAATCCAAGGTGGCAAAGTTGGATTCTGAAACAACTGAAAAAGGATTACGCCTTCCTGTCCCCACAAAAAACACCACAGTACTAAGTCCCCCCACTGCGGACTACCCTCTTCTCCCACCAGATCCAACTGGCAGGAATCAATCTCATGGCTTTCACTTATCTGAACCTAACTTGACCTGAAATACTCCAACCTGAAAGGCACCAAGAATCATTTTTACCTCATCACATGGAATGAAGCACAAAAGAAACACAAAGTTGTGGTTTGGACATTTTCCTCCTTCTGCTGGAAAACAAGTTCCACGTGAAGAAGGCAAAAAACAAAGTGGCCAAGACAAAATTTCACAACTTCAAAACTCAAATTCCCCCCTCGTAGACAGGTGTGGGTTATTAATCCTTTTTTCACAAGGCAAAAACAAAGTTCTGACTTTGTCAACCCAAAATGGCAGCAGGGAGTGGCTGCTCAGCTGCTGAAGAGATGACGTGTGAAGCAATGTTCTGCAGCACCTGACAGCAGCCCCCCTTAAACACAGACTTGAGCAGTAATTAAACAGTTGGGTAACCCCCAAACAGATGAGCAATGTTTTGTGTCAGTGTCATACTAATACCCACTAAGGCCTGCTCTGATGAGACAAAACCAGACCAAAAGTAAAGCTGTTCTTTCCAAAAGTGATCTTAAATCTAATCACTTGTGAAAAGGGAATGTGTTTCAGAGGTTCTTGGCCAGGTGAAGTCAATCAGTACTCACAGGTAATGATCAGGCTCAAACTTGGCAGCCTCAGCTGCCAAACGTTTCCTCCTACGTTCCTCTGCAGGAGTTTGGTCTGGATCCTTAATGTCAATAACATCACTGAGCTCATCCTGCAAAGGGCAACAAAATTACAGGACCAAGCCACTGGGATGGCACACAAGATTCATTCAGGAAGAATTTAAGAAAGATGCTTATGAGCACTGCACTGAAATCCCTGGAAAAGCTTCCAGCTCCCTCTCAACTCTTCCAAATTCAGGCTCCACTATGCAAATAAAACATCAAAATTCCAAGGAAATGAAATTATTTGAAGCTCCTTAGAATTCATGATATTATCAAGTCTGTTCAGGCCATTTTATCATAAGGCAGGGAGGTTATTTTGCATTATGATAAATTTGCAATGTTAAACAAAAGCACACAACCCCGACAAAGACAAGATAAGAATCACACACAATTCTTCTGACTTTTGAGAATACTCTCACTCTCTGAAGTGGCTGTACATTAATTAATAGGCAATTGCAGCGTCCTTTTAAACATCATTAAGTTATTTCCCATCCCATTAGTGCTGATGAGCAATGTATTTCTTCACAGATTTCACCGTAATAAAGCAGCATATATGTTGTACCACAATGTAAATACTTTCTCCATAAACAGCAATCCTGCTCCAAAACCTGGGAATACTACAATTCATACAATAATAGCTCAGAGTTACATAACTGAGTTGCACTTTTCAAAAGTTGAAAAACTGTTGTTTTGTGAGCCAGGAAGCCTACACAGCAATTTACCCAGAACTTCTAAGACAGAAGAAGACAAAATGCATCTACCTGCAGCCTCTGGAACACCCCTGAGCGCAAATTCCCAAATCCATAGGGGTGCTGCAGTGGTGGAGTGCTTTCTTCATAAGGAACCTGTTCCATTTCCCAGTCAAATTCTTCTTCATTCTCGTCAGACAGCTCAGCAGAAGCAGCTGTATTTATGGTATGGTCAGAAAATTATTACATAGGCAAACACCAGTAGCACAATATTATTTCCTTGAAAGGAAATAATTTGTATTTTTCTCTCATTTTATTGCATCTTTTAAGGAATCTCACTCAACACTGGGTCATACAGATCTGTAACCCACAGGTTCTGCTTCGAACTACCCAACTTCCAAAAATGAACACCAGGAACACTAAATTTTAAATGCACTCCCTCGGACTGAAATACCTGTTCCACTGAATTCAACAAGATCAGCATTTGATGCTAGGAGAACCCTGACAGAGTCTAAGTGATGTTTTCAATAATTTAAGGTATTAAAAAATCAGAGACAGGCAAACATTTTTGTCTGTTATATACCGATGTTAAGCAAGACATACACTAGAACCTGTGGTTTTAATTAGCTTCTCACTTGAGCTAATAGTCCAGTTGTACTTTGTAGAAAGCAGAAGACTCAATTGTGTGTGTGTTTCTACAGCCACTAGAGGGGTACAAAGACCTACAGAGTATTAGCATATTTTTAAAGCACATTTTACACACATTCTGGAAAAATTTAAGCATAACTAAACCTATAAAGTTGACGTGTATCATCTGCAACATATTTATTTCTACTCTTACCCATACTTTGGATCAGTCAATAATAAAAATACTGTACTTTTCTCCATGCATCACTCTACAGATCTATAACTGTTTCATTACGCACATCTATCATCTTGTACAAACCAGATTGATTTTGTCATACCCATCTCTTCTACCAAAGGTTTTGCTGATCTTGATTTCTTTGGTGCTAAAAGAGATGTCAGCATGTCCAGCCCCTCAAAGTATTGGCCAGGAACCTCCTTGGGCAACTGAATTGTAAAGGTACCTTAAAAAATAGGAATATAATTATTGCATTAAAATATCTGAGACAGACAAACATGCATTTTTCCTCTATGAGAACGGCTCAGAAGAAGTAGGACACATACAGGTAGCATTTTATTTTGCATTGATCCCTGTGCATGTTTTTAACCTTATTTCATAACAATTCAGGATTTTAATGATAAAACATGAAAGAGAATATTTAACTACCTGGAGTCTCCTGACTTACATTGTATAAACACAAACCAACAGAAGGAAGCAAGCTTTATTTAATTTTTAATCCTTCCACCAAACAATCCACAGAAGCTACATTTACCAATCTGATTACTGGCTTGGTCATGTAATAAAGGATCTGCAAGCAACAAATTTATTGCTTTATTGGTTTTGTTTGTTTTAAAGTATCAACTACTGGAGATAGCAACATTTTTTATGACATAGTTATCAATAACATCAACCAATACCTTCATCTGTATCATAAGATGCTTTTTCTCTGCCATCCTCTACAATTCTTCCAGGAAGTGTCAATCTGCAGGCAAAAAATAAGATGCCTCACTGAAAGCCTGACTAATTCTGCAAGCTAATGTCTCAGCCTATAAAAATGTAAGGCACATTCCAAAAGCAGCACAAAGGACTCGACTACATGAGTCCTCTTCACAGTTATGGAATCCAGGCAGTTCAATCCCCCTGGATTCCTCCCAAGAAAAGACACACTCTACAGAATTTACACCCAGAGAGTTGTCTGGTCATTTACAATTAAAAAGCCATTGTACAGTAAATTTAGAAAAGTATTTCTTTCAATTCCCTTTATCATGATTTAATGCCTAGGAACAAAGAGGCCAGATCCAAAAAACCAAATCCTTGCCTGATCTGTCTGCAGTCAACAGAATACAAGCTGCAGATGAAGAACATTCTGAAGAGACCAAAATTAAGTTCATTTCCTACTATGAAGATCCATTTTTGAAAACTTTTTCCACTACTTGCCTGAGAAAGTATGGCTTAGCATAAAATTTGAAATCTTCCCCTTCAAAATAAATGTCAAACTCTGAAGCTCTGGCGTAAGGCACTCTGATTTTTACAGTAAGAAAATCTGGATCCTGGGTCAGTTCAAAAGCTGGAGTTATCATGATGAATCCAGCAGGAAAAGCAAACACTGGTTGTGTGGCCCTACAGAAACAAGAAAAGAAAGAAAATATTATTGGAGCTTCTGATTTATGAGAGCGAGTGGTGTCCCTTCAAAATTCTGTAAGAACATTTCACATTCCCACATAATTATCCTCCATGTGCTCAAGAAGAAAGAAAACACTGATGACAACAGCAACAACATCAAAGTGCTATGAAAAAAGTGAAGTTACCACCTCTCTCCACCTTGATGAAACAACTGAATGTAGAGCTGGAGTACAGGAAAGCACCTGTTACATTCCACATGAAAACCACACTAAAAATCAGTCCTAAATCTTTTCAGCTTTTCATAACTGTTACTTATAATTTCACACATAACAGACTTTAGACCTTTGCAGGTCTCTAGTGAACTGAACACTTATCACTATTACAAAATCCTAAAAACAAGTAATACTTGCAAAAAACAGAGCTGTGCTTTATAATTCCCACACATGTTAAGCAGAATATGAGCAACAGATTCAAGGACAGTTTAGATAACATCCCTCAGAACCATATATATGTATATACACTGGCATGTGTACAAATTTGCACAAGAAAAGGAATTTATATAGTATTTTTCACCTAACATACAACTGTCTGACCTTTCAATACCTTCTGGTCTCAGGTTTAATTTAGAATCTAGTTATGGATTGTTTTGGATTTTTGGCTTTTTTTTCTGAAGATGCGTTTACAAAAGGTCACATGGTTTTGAAAACTAGCTTCTAAACCAAGAATATTTTAACAAATAAAACCAGAATAGAACTACTATTTGGGAAACAACCACTTTTCACTCATTTTCAGTTATCTTTACTAAACATATCCCCATTCTGACAATTTTGCAAACAGCCAGAAATCATTAACCATTAATGAGGCTAAATTAACAATCACCCTTTTTCCCATATGGGTGGAGCCTTGTTTAGCATGCACGAAAAAATATTAACACTCCCCATTTCACCATATCGTGATTGCAGGGGCAACACTCCCACTCATTCCAGATTGAGAAGCTGGCAGGTGTTTTACAGAATTGTATCTAAATAGAAATCCCCTGGCTTGTAGAACACCTGCACCTGTACACCTGATGCACTTTCCTGGGGATTTTCTTCTTCTCTCAACACCACAAGCACGGCTAAGAGGTACCAAAACCCCAATAGCTCATTTGGACTCTTCAGGGATGACTTGCCCGTGTGAATTTTTATTTCCCCCAGTCAGAGGTTTATAAATAAACAGCAGCCCCAAAACCAGGCCCAGCTCTCCCTGCCTTCCTGCTGCACTTGGAGCATCCCCGGCCCAAATTAATCACCCCAGACCCCTCTTGCAAGAGGTCCTACACAAATCCTTGCTATCTCACAGCTGAGGAGCCACAACATTCACAACTCCAGATATCCCAAATAATCAGGTTTCCTGGCCGCTCCTGTGCATTAGGGAAAGGCGGAGGGAGCAGGGCCGGCAGGGCCAGGGATGATGCATGAGAGGCTCGGCGTTAAAACACAGAATCGCTCGGGCAAGGAGCGGCCTGGGGAACCCTCCAGGGCAGGGTCACCTGCAGTAGGTGACACAGGAACCCCCGGTGGGCTTGGATGTCCTCAGAGAGGGAAACTCCACACTCCCCGGGCAGCCTGCCCAGTGCTCTCTCCCAGTGCCACTCGCCAAGGAAAAAAGTTCTTCCTCATGCTGAGGCGAAACTTTCTGTTTCATTTTACGGCCACTGCTCCTCGTCCTGTCGCTGAGCACACCTGATTAAGAGTCTGGTCCGGTCCTCTGACACCTCTTGGCGATATTTATGGTTAATGACCACCCCTCTCAGTTTTCTCTTCTCCAGCCTAACCAGGCCCAGCTCCCACAGTCTCTCCTCATGAGAGAGATGCTCCAGACCCCTCATCACCTTCCTTCCCTCCGCCGGACGCTCTCCTTGTCTTTCCTGCACTGAGGAGCCCAGAACTGGGCACAGCCTCCCGCCGGGGCCGCCACACCGGGCCACGCGCCAACCTGCGGCCGTACCCTCCCTCAGCCACCCAGTAGCGGGCCCCGCGAGGGGACAGAGCCCTCAGAGGAGGCGGCTGCCAGCGGGAGAATCCCGGGAACAGCGGCGGGAAGAGCCCCGGCCGTGCCCGCCCGCATCACTCACTCAGCCCCGCGCCGCTCCCGCCGCCGCTTCCCGCGCCCGCCCGCACCGGGGTGGAGCTGCACATGCACACTGGGAACGGGTCCGCCCCGCCAAAGCCGCTCCCCCTTATGGCCGCCCCTCAGCGCCGCCCCGCTCACGCCCGGCCAACTCTGCTCCCGGCTCCTGCTGTTTATAGCTCTGCTCCTTTGCTGGAAACGTGCAGCGATTTAAAGATCTGCTGTGAATTCTTGCTGCCCGTAAATTTGGTGAGGTTTCCTGATGTTTGCAAGAGTTGTTGGAAAGGGAGTGATTAACAGTCAGTGTGGATGTGGGCAGTGTAACTGTGTAAAGCTAGGTCGTTTAGGGTGAAAATCATAATCCGTCATCTGGGCAAATGAAAAGAATGAATTCTTACCTGCGATTGCATAAAACATCTTGCGCAGACTGAGCATATTTTATTTCAGCAGCTGCTTTTCATAAAGAAGTGTTGGAATTGAACTCGAGTGTGTTGGGGAGATGGTTTGTTTCTTTCCTGTGAAACCACTGATTAATCCAGTACTAATTCCTGTGAACAACTGTGCTATTTCTGTTACGTTTACACTCGCTTGTCTTTTCCTTTGGTGCAGATAAGGTAAAAGATGAGTTAACAGAAGAGTGACCCCACCAGCACTGTCAGAGTAGGAATTCCCAATTACATAAAGCTCTTCTAAGATGCCGGATTAATGCAACATTGACAGGGTGAACAGGGGACAGATCCTGATGGGTCGAAACAAATACAGCATGAAGCACAACAAGAAGATCCAAGAGCAGAAAACGTGTTTTATAACCTATAATTTATTAAATATATCACTTAATGTAGAATTAATGGACTTTTTCTGCCCTTGGACCATGAGAGGTATTCTGGTTCTAGATAATTTTAAAATGCTGCTGTCTTCCTCTTACTGCCCCCTCTGAATTCAAAGATCTTTCCTGGAGGGAAAAAGCATAACTATGTAACCTCTCCTAATAAAGTTTTCTTAAAAAAAAAAAAAAGTAGACAAACAATCCTCTAGGCTGGAAATCCACTGAACACTGAATATGACACCTCATTTTGAGAAAACTTCTTTACTCTTGTACTGAACTGAACCAACAGTTTAAGTACTGCACAGGAATTAAATAATTTGCTTCAAAGTAGATCATTCTCCCCACTGATTTAAAATTGATGGATAGTTTTAATATTCAGCCTAAACTTCCTTGTGTCTCAGTTTTTCACATGCAGAAATTGAAGATGCATGGCATAAAATAAGCTTTTTTTTCATGTTAAGAAGTTAATGATATCTGATTTCAAATGCTGATTTGTGTTGGACCGAGGCCTCAGTCATGTCCTCAGAAACTTTTGATGCATTTCCAGAGAACTTCAGTACTAATTAACTTTTGGACCTTACAAAGTAATCTGTAATAAGTATATTGGACAGGATAGGCACCATCTTCTCTAGATAAATTCAAATTTGCAAGACAAGCCTGTGAAAGATAAAGAAGTTTCATCTGAGAGTTTATTCTTGTCTAACTGACACTTTCCAAGACTGCCTCAGAACTATTTTTTAAGAGCCTAACTCCCAGCCTTTTCTCTTTTTTTTTTTGGTGCTAATACTTTCCTTGTAAAAGAACTATTTATATATTGATTTTAGTGAAGAAAGTGGTGCATCAGCCATTCTGCTTTTCCATCCAAGAAAATTATGAAGTAGCATCTCTAAGGAATGTGCATTGCTTTCTTCTGTTAAGTTCATGCTGATTTTTTTTAGAATTGTAATGAAAAAGTTTTATTTGGAAATATACAAAGACTATACATCTTTTAATGCATCTTTCTGATGAAGGGAATTTGGCTGGTATATATTTAATGAAACACAGAAGAATTAAAATGCATAATCTACAATGTTTTGGGCAAGTAACTAGCACAACTTGCTGCGTGCTTGAGAAATAGAAACATGAATCTTTGCAATTGATAAGCACAATTGGCTGTACGTTGCTAATAATGAGTGAATCTGGCAACCTTGGAAATGATAATCCAAAACAAAATTACTAAGAGGGCTTAATTGACACATCCAGAGAAGAAAGTGATTGTACTGATGACACAAAAATCACACATTTGAACAGCTCGAGGATTTCAGCACTGGTACTCTTTTCATTAAGTGTAGAGATTGGTAGGGCTTTACTATAGTGCATATATTCTTGGGAAAGAGCATATGTTTATGCATTGTGGTTTTTCTGTAGTTTCTCATTTAGTGTTGCTATTTTCTCTTAGCATGAAGTAATTTGCATTTTCGTATCTGGCCACAATCCGAGTTGGATGAAACTCTTGAAACAGTAGTTGTTCATTGCATTTGGACTGATGCTAAGGCAAAGTACATTTTGGGATACCACTGGTGAAGGCATGTGGTGTGAGCAGTGTAAAATGGACAGTTCCACTGCCAAGTGAATGCCAGTGTCACTTCCAGTAGCTCCATGAAGGACACCTCCTGAAAGGAGGTTGTAGTCAGGTGGGGGTTGGTCTCTTTCTCCAAGTATCAACTGACAGGTCAAGAGGACACAGTCTTAAGCTGTGCCAGGGGAAACACAGGTTGGATGTTAGGAAAAAGTTTTTTACAGAACGGGTGATAAAGTACGGGAATTATCTGCCCGAGGAGGTGGTGGAGTCATCATCCCTGGATGTGTTTAAGGAAAGACTGGATGTGGCACTGGGTACCATGGTTTAGTTGAGGTGTTAGGGCTGGGTTGGACTCGATGACCTTGGAGGTCTCTTCCAACCTGGTTGGAACCTATGATTCTGTCGAGACGAGCTTCCCCTTTTTCTCCTGATCACCTCGCTGTACACTCTCACGCTCTCCCAGCACTGCCCACCCGTGAAACCAAAGCTGCCTCTGAGTATCCGCGCTCCGTGCCTGGCACTCCTCGCTGTACGCGGAACTCATTCCGTGCCGCGGCCCGGTGTTCCGCCGTGTCCGGACGGTCCCGGGGCCGGGCGGCTACTCCAGGCAGTACGGTAGGCGCGCCCCGCCCCGCCCCGCCCCGCTCGGGCCGGGCTGTGCGGCCACGTCCCCGCTCGGGCCGGGCTGTGGCGATGCGGCCGGCGGGACTCGGCCGTGCGGTGCTGCTGGCCCGGCCGTGCCGCGGGGCGCACCCGGCCATGCGGCC
>WAAE01018588.1:518588-607632 GCA_013400495.1 Nicator chloris | reverse complement strand
AAAGACTATTTCTGTTTTTTGAGCTCTTACTCCTTAACTTATTAAAGCCGTTGGTTTCTCCCCAGCATTGTTACCTCACTGAATGCAGGAGATGTTTTCTGGGGCTGAGAATGGGCCATGGACAGAATTCAAATGCTGGTATTAAAGCAGGATTATTTCCGCTAGCAACTGTACCTCCTGAAGTCATTTTTCTTTAAGGCATATCTCTGTGATTATCATGGAAATCAAGAAGAACACTGAAGGAGGGAGCCTGGAAAGTATGGAACTGCCAGAGAGTGTAAACAACTGTTCCACTTCAATGTGCTTTTCAGTGACATCTTCATGTTTCACAATCTGATGTTATCTAACTTTTTGATTATTTATTGACTTTGCAAGTCCTTTTTACAAGGTCTACAACACAACAGGAAAAAAAGAGAGGAATTTAGTATTCAAAGTGTGCATTTTCTTCAGAATTTTGTTTGTGGGGCTTGTTAGTTGTTTTTTCCCCCATCATCCTGCACCATTGGCCCCTGCAGGAGTTTGTGTAACTGAGAAGCACAATTGTGTGGCTCCTGTTCAGCCATTTGCTGAAAGATTGTTATGCTAGTTACTACTAAAATTTATTCAGGTGAAGGTATCCATAAAAAAAAAGAATTTTTGTGGGGAGAGTGTGACATAAGTGGTCCAAGTGGAGGTGAGGCTTGCCTGGTTGGAAAGGCACCGGGTGGTGGGATTTGCTGGGCTTAAATAGCCTGATCCAAGCTAAACTGAAAGCAGTGTGAGGGGCTTGAATTTGGATTGTAAGGAACAGGCCACAATTATCATTTTAGTTCCTCCCTATGAGTAAAGGAACATTATATTTTTATTTGATGCAAGAGATCCCACCTTATCTAACTGATTCATTCAGGATAGTAACAAATCTGATTAGGACTGTTTAAGATCTTGTGAGGTGATCACAGTGTACATGCTTGTATGAGACTGCAGAATTGATTAACAGAACTTCAGTGAAGTTCTGTCTGTGTGAATGTGAAACATTTAAATTCAGTTTTGTCAGGTTAGTTTGTGAGAGGATGCAAGTTTTTGGACTTAGCTCAGAAACAAAGGTGTTGCTTAGGATTTGTGTTTGCTTCATGAGAATCGGCATCTTGTAGGCAAGATGAATTGTATTTTGACTGGGATTTGTAATATTGCTTTCTGTAGTCACATAATATCAGAAGACATCAGGTTTTAAGTTTTAAGAAGTGCAGAATTCTTTTAACATAAGAAACTATACATAAAGCTTAATGTAGGCACATGATAGCTGGCTGGTGTTTCACAAATGTTAGCAATGGCATTCATGTGTCCTGCTTTGGTCATTAGATAGTTTTGATAAATCTAGGTAAGTTTCTGGTTAGCTTTGAAAACTTGACTTTTTATAGTGCTTTTACTGCTCGTTCCTGTTGAAGTAGCAAGTCCTAAGCTTTTGGTAAGACTTTTTTATATAAAGAATTTTAAAGACATGCCAAACCCATGTGTGCAAAGTATCAAAAAGGAGGATTGTTTTACATTTGAAGGGCAGATGTGACCATGCTCTCTCTTAAACCAGTGTGGTAAGGCTGGGGAAGTGAACCTTTGCCAGCACATTTAGTTCCCTGAAAGTAACTTTTTCAATGCAAAACATCCCTTGCATGGCAACCTGTGAAGATGCATTTTCTTCCTGTGCAGCCCGTGTGCAGGCACATGCAAGTTTGGCTTGAGTTTGATAATAACATGCTGAAACCCAAAGTATTTCATACTTGTTTCATACAGAGCCCACTTCATAAAAGGAGAGAGAAACATCTGTTCTGGTTTTGAGTGGCTTTTTGCCCTTTCTCTGAGTGCTAGGAGAAGGTTGAAACTTCAACCATTTTTGGATTGACAGCAGCTACAGTTGGTTCTGTGCAACTGCTACAAAGAGAAAGGCTGATTTAGAAACATTTGTATTTCAAAATGTGCAAGAAAATGTGTTTCACATCATGGAGCTGTTGTTGGGACGTTGACTCAAGGGTGGCTGTCAGGGAAGGAGCCTGTTCAGTGAATCACCAGTTTTGATACAACGCCTAAATCTACTCTTGTTGGTGCTGCAAAAGTAAATGAGATCATAATGGGAAGAAGGTTTCAAAAATTAACAACTATATTGCATTTTGGAAGTGTCTGCATTCATTATCTTTCAGGAATAAATTTGAAGGCTTGAATAGATTAGCAGCCTCTGTAGTGAGGTGGGAATGCATTATTTTGAACAGATTTGGATTGATTTAGACAGGTTTTGGGTTAATTATGTTTGAGACACTTTGGCTGTGACTAATAAGAAAATTACATGTAATCTAAACTTTAAGACCTAGGAATGCACACTGTTGTGCTTGAGCACTCAGTGTGACACTGCTCCTGCTGTGTCAGTGCTTTTCTGAAAAAATTGTATTCAGTAAATAAAATACGAGTGAGCAACTGGATAGGAGTTGCTCTGTATTGTTGGAAGGTCTTTGCTGTAAACATTTTATTGTGCTTCATCTTACGGAGTTCAGTCTTCAGCCACTCCATGGGGATGTGTTCTGGAAGTATTTTGTGATGCTTTCTGGAGTGCTTAATCTTAGTTTGTGTATTTTTTCTTGTCAAATACATTAAAGTTAAGGGCCCAGGTCTCTGCATTGCTTTCAATGTGTTTAAACATTTAATTTAGGTTATAAAATCCAACTACAGACAGTTCATAACAGACAAGTTGAACTATAAAGGAATGAATGTAAATATTAGGAAGAATTGGCTAATGATAATAATTGAATTACTCTGTGGATCTATGGGCTTTTTAATGTCTTGGGAGTCTCTTGAGGTAGGAAATTCTTCGAGCTGTAACAGCTGTTCCCATCTTACAGGCAGGACAATTTGGCTGTGTCCTGCACATCTTTAAGGGATGTCCTTTCATCCAGCTGTTGTTCCTCCCTGTCTCTTCCATTCTCCTTGCCCTGTATGAGGTCTGTGCATGAACAGGGCACGGAAGGGGAGCTGGGATGTTCTTTGCCATGATCTGCTTGTTTGCCCTCCAGGCAGTTTGACTTTGCCTCTTCTATACCTGCCCTTCTCAGGCTTCTGGATAATTGTTATTTTTTAAAGGTTAAGTTAAAATTGCAGTCAAATGCATCCTGCTGTGGCACTGTTTTAGCTCCCATTGCAGCTCACCTTTGTGTTCACTGTCCTCTACGTTTCTTTGCGTGCTTACAAAGAAGATGCAAAATGTTGTGTGCCAAAATTCTTCTGTATCTCATTGCTACTTCTCTCACTGGTTATTGCCCTCACTGTTCCAGAGTGTGTCTGATGTAGTTCAAATAGCTCCTTTTTTCTGGGATTTTTGTTCCAATTCAGGCCACTCCAAGCTCTTGAAGACCTGCACTGTTGGTAATTCCTCACCTCTAAGGCTGAGCTTTGTCCTCGGTGGTGTCTGTGTTGGATGTCTGTTGTTATCCCAGCTCCAGTGGGCTTTCCAGGCATTCTGCTTTCACCAAGGATTGCTTCTGCTGAGTCTGTCCTTCACAAGTGTTGTCTACACGTACTGGATTTTTCACTGCAAAGCAGCTGCATAGTGCGGAGCTCACCGTGGCTAAAACTGCCCTGGAAAGCTGAGTGCTTTGGTGTGGGGTTTTGAAATGTTACAGTAAAAGTGCAGCGTTTAGTCCCTCTACCAGTGAATTCCATTGCCAGAAACTACATCAAAGCATCTCCCAGCCTGTGCATGGCTTGATTTAGAGACTCAATTAAGGGGAAACATTACACAGATAGGGAGAAGGGGGAGAAGGTGATCTGTGTGAGCAGCTAATTATTCATGTCAATAATTCAGCGATTTTTACACTAATAGGTTGGAAAGTAAATACCACTTCACATAGATGTAATATTCCATTATTTATACACTGATGAAATTGGGGGTTACTTAAGACTAAAGCAGAAGATTTTAAACCCTTAATAAAACGTGTTGCTTTATATAGGCAGTGAAATGCCAGTGCCTGGTGTTCTTTTACACAGAGGTGAGTTACTCTGAAGGGTAGAATGCTGCTGTTACACAAAGCAGCACTTCAATGTCTGCAAAAAAATAATAACAGCTTAAAACTGTCATTTTTCTCTTTATTTAGAACGCCTGTTTGTAGCATTAACTCCAGTGATTAATTGTGTGCGTGTAATTGTGTGTGCTGAGCAGGGCTGGGATTGATGTCCTCTGCTCAGAGATATATCCAGAGCAGGCAGTGATGTATGCTTTGCCTTTTGAACTCTCCAGGAATGATTACTGTGCCTGGGATTTAGTTGCTTGGTCAGCTCCATCCCGTGTGATGGAGGCTAAGTGCCATCTGTGTTGGAATGTGGGTGCACCATGGTGCAAACATTCCTGGAGGATGCAATTTTTACCTCTGTTGCAGACAGGTAAAAAATGTTATGAAAGAAAGGTCTTATAAAACATGAAATTTGACCTTGCTCTGCTAATTTAATAGCTAGGCTATCACTTCTAAGTGCAGCTAAGTAGTTTGCAAGTTCCCATGCGAAAACAGTCTTGGGTATGAAGAGTTTGTTAACAACCTGTACCTGGGTGAAAAACAAGTGCAACTGCATAAATATTAGATCTGCTCCATGAGAACTCACAAAAGAAAAATGTAAACAACTTGAATCTTAGCATGTACAAACAAATCACCACCTGAGCAATAAATGAAATAATAAGAAAGCTACCAGCCAATGGGTGTTGCACACGAGGTCTGTGAAAAATGTATAAAATAAGTTATGTGAATGAAGAATTGGCTATTCCTGCATGAAGAAGATTGAGTCCCATACGATTTATTACAATGTACCTCCACACTAAACACAGAACCAGAAGACTGTCTTCAAAAGGTCTTCAATTCCCCAGGAGAACCTGATTTTTCTGGCTAGCAGGAAGCTTCATTGTGCCTCTTACTGTGTTCCCTATATCTGGATGAAATGTATTTAAAGCCCACACAGGTGAGTGCTAAGTGAAAATCCCACCATTTGGCCCTTGGAATATGGTCTGATTCATCTGGGATATGTGACTATATTTGTTTTCAAAAATCTCTATTTTAGCAAAATCTCATGGATTCCACGGGGTGAAATGGAGAGCAGTCTTTTGAAACTCTGCCAGTGCCTTCAGGCCAGGATTAAGGCATGCATCTTTAATAGCAAAATTAATTAAGTGTTAGAACAATTTACATATGGATGGAGTGGTGTTTTGTTTTTTTTTAAAGTATGGATGTCTTCTTCCAGTCTAGCCATTATGGGCTTGGAAATGAAGTTGCTGGGTGCAGTTGTGTGATCTGCATTGTATTAGAAAGTTGGCTGGGTAGTTATAACTCTGTTTTGGCTTCGTGACCTCTGGGCTGGGGAAAGAACTGTCGTTTGCACACAGCAAGGTGGTGTCTGGTTTGAGGTGCTGTGAAATTGGCTTCATCTGTGTCTGTAGTGCAGTGATTTTTGCAAACCCAGAAATGTAGGAATAAGAGAAAATAGCCTTTTTATTTATGCTATAATTGTAACACTATTGATCTGTACCATGGACAGAAATTCCATGCTATTTGCTTGTTCTGTAAATATCTAACCAGAAAAAACCTCCTGATCTCTTGCAAAATGATAAAGAAAAAACCGACAACCCTGGTGTCTGTTAATGAGGGATTCTCTTCATGTCTAACTCAGTAATTTTTATGTGCCTGTCCCTGAATTTTCAGGAAGCCTGGGGAACAGAAACATCCAAAGGAGCCCTCATCCTTGCAGTGCATGCATCTGGCAGTGGTGGCATGTGGGGACCGGCTGGAGGAGACGCTGATCATGCTGAAATCAGCAGTTCTCTTCAGCAACAGGAGGCTCTGCTTCCACATCTTTGCCGAGGATTCCCTTAAGCCTGAATTTGAGAAGAAGGTGAGTTTCTTTGTCATTTGGTAAATAAATAAATGAGTTATAAGTTGGAAATCTCTGAGAAAAATTACATTGACATCAACAAGTAGCAGCTGAGTGCACTGTTTACTGTACACGGGTCGGTTACAAATTCCTTATGCATGCATTTTTTTACAAAAAACGTGTAGTGTCTGATTTCCTCCCACCATTTCTTTCAGTTAAAGGAGTGGCCTTCCTCATATACAAAGAAGTTTGAGTCCAACTTTTACCCAATAACCTTCTCAGTAGGAAATGCTCAGGAATGGAAAAAGTTATTCAAACCATGTGCTGCCCAGCGCCTGTTTCTTCCGGTAAGGCACCTGGATTTCTGAGTAGGTTGCTTCAGGAAAAGGTTAATTCCACAGAAAGGAAGTTTTGCTGGTATAATATTAAAAGCATTTTCAGGCTGAAACATCTGCTTAAAGATAATTTTAGTGTATGCTTTAAGACACTGTAAAAAAACAGCATAGAAATCCAGCTTGGCTTTTTCCTGGCTAGCAAAGGATGTGTGTTTCTGATTTGTCTCCGGTTCCATGAGCCTCTCAGGCTCTCCAGACTCCAGAGAGAATGTGGGAGCTCTCTCAGGGCAGATATTCTGGAGTAGATGCTGCGTGCTGTTTGTAAATAACATTCTTGACAACATGCCCTCTTTACCCACTATCTTCCTCTCCATATGTTAGCCCTTAAATTGATGCTCTCAGCATTCCCTGTTCCTTGAGTTTTACTTCTTTTTTCCAAATCTGTCAGAATTACCCTTAAGGTAATAACTCCAGTGTGTTTGAAGTTGGATTTCATGCAAGAGCTTGGTATATTCTGAACTCTTGAAGTTCCCTGAAAAGTTGTCTTATACTCAGTGTCATAAACTTGGAGAGAAGGGAAGTGTTGATACCGATTTTGCATATCAGAAGTTGAAAGAACGTTTGCATAAAGCGATTTCTGTGGAACTGAGAACATCTCTCAAAAATATCTCGTGGGTTGCTGTTGATTGGGGTGATTCCAGTGAAGTGAAAGCTGTTCACGTGATCCAGATTTCTTCATCGCTGTCTTAGGAGTAGAGGAGGGACAAAGAAATCTTTCCCCTCTCAGATGGAAACAATCAGGAGACAGCTGCATGTCCAGATTCATAGCCTGTGAATACATATGTGAGAAAATATGTGCTGTCAGCAGTTCTGCTGATCTGCCATTTCGGGGTGGACTATCAACGGCACAAAGGCCAGATGGGCTGGAAGTAACTCCAACTGCAGCAGGGATCCTCTCTCTCCTGACTAAATATTTGTATCACCTGGAAAATAATCCCTAAGCGTTAGCTTGTTCCATACAGAGTGTCAGGATGTCCTGGACAAAGAGAAGTCTCTGTTCTTCTGTGATACTTTCTGTCATTTTGGGAGACTAATCATAGGAATGACTATTAACTTTTATTTCTCTTCACTGTTCTGATGACAGAAAGGGGTTATGCATTCATGCTGATTGCTTCAGGCTGGGCAGTGTTTTTACTGATTCCTTTCTGTCACTCACACATTGCTGAAGTTCTCCTGTAACTTTTTGAAAGAATATTAGACTGTTGCATGTTGTGTTAGCAGAATGAGGGGGCAGCTTGGACTGTAGATGCTTGTTTCTCTAGGGGCAGTTGCAAAATGCTGTGTGTGGTCAGGCTGAGGTTTATGGCTTTGTGTAGGAGGGGCTGTCCAAGAGGAGTTGCAGCTGACACAGGGTTAATGTGGGTATAATGAACAAGCTGTAGTCGTAGCTGAGGTGGCAAATGTCCTGTGGGACCCCCAAGCTTTTGTGCTTGAATTCACAGCCTGACACAACCTTGGGCTGTTTCTGGGTAATTCCAGCCATTATTTTGGTTTTTTGGTGTTTGATAACTGGGTTCTAATATCCCACTTGAACTGTCTGCACACAGGGGGAACAGAGTTCCAAATATTACTGTTTAGAGAACTAATTTGACTTTTATTTTTAATAAATACCAGCAGAATATCAGTTGGGTTTTTTTTATCCTTCCTCCTACTGAGCGTTTTCCCCTGCAGCAGCATGAAATGTGCCTGAGTTTAGGGAGAACCCCAGGAGAGCAGTAGTTATCATCTGTTTAGCTCTCAGTTGTGCAAATTGTCTTGCTCCTGATAATGCTAAGCCTGAGTGGAATGCAAGTCTTTGATTCACAAGTGCCTCTCCTGCCAAAGAAATCTCCTCTGTGACACCAGCAGGCGTGTGAAAGTGGACCGGAGGGTCTGAGGAATGTGTTCAGGGAAAATTGGGTAAGAACCTTTCAGTGGTTTACCCAGTTACGAAAGCAGAGCTGTGGGATGTGACCCTGCAGTTTGCAGTGCCGAACTGTTCTGTCCTGGGCAACAGGTTGAGGTGCACATTCCCAACTTGTTGACTCCACAGGATGCTAAAATATTAAGAAATTTACAGCATCCTGCATTTTTCAGAGGCATTCTGAAACATCTGACCACATTTGCCACTTAGATGCAGGGAACGTAGATGGAGCCTCTGTGTAATCACACAAGTCAATCTCTTGCTGCACTCTGCTGCAATTAAACCATGCAGGACATTTGCAGAGACACAGGGAGGAAGATGTAGATCTTTTTGTAAGCACAGAATGAAACTTTAACATTAAACTAGGAGGGCAGTGCTCTCAGCAGTCACTGGGAACTAGTTTGTACTCCTGACATGGTTGTTAAGACAGCAGGTGAGGAACATCCTCTGGTCCCAGGGATGTTGGTCCCTCAGGGCTGGCTGCAGCTGTCTCTGTGCTGTTCTTCTGGACCTATGAAAACAATCAGCTAAAGTATCCTGAAATGCTTAAGGGATTTTTGGATGATTTTTGGATGAACATTTAGAGCCCTTCTCAAAACACTTAATCTCCTTAAGAGCTTTTAAGATAGATTAGCAATATCCCTGTGTTACAGCTTTCCTCTTGAGGGATGCTCGAGTATCCTGCCCAGTGGGAATAGATGCCAGGGCCTTATCCAGACAAAAGTCTCTGCTGTAACTTGAGTTAATCTCTTACTACAATGAGGTTTAGTAACTCAACTTTGTGGCACTCTTACTCTAGCATCAAGCTTAATGATTTGTCCCTAATTTTGGATAAAGCTGTGCTAAGCTGCCACATGAGCCCTCACAAACCCTTAGGTAGCTCAGCTTCACAGTACACCAGCGTGTTTACTGAGGAGTGTGTTATTCCTTGCCAACCTTGCTAACACAGGGAGAATCTATGGAGACAGAAGTTGTGAAATCAAATTACAGATAATTGAGTATTTGAGTGAAGTGCCAGGCTAAATATAGCCAGTTCTGTGTAGAACTTTTTGACAGTTTTACTAAGAATATTCTATATAGCTGCAAAAAAAAAAAGAAAAAATATCACTCTTTTAGGCTCAGAGTGCCTGCAGAGCAAGGGGGAGGCAAGCAGAGCAAGCTGTGTTTCTGGCCATCCCTTTCCAAAATCCCAGGCTGTCAGGTGTGTGTGCATGGTTTGTGTGAGCTCAGACCTCCAGACACAGCCTGGCAAAGCTCCTGCTCCAGGTCACTGCGTGTCACTTTTAACCTGCACTGCAGGTTCCTGCTCTGTGAGGAACTCCCACAGCTGCAGTTGGTGAAATTAAATCCCCCCCCTACCCAAGGCACAGCCAGGGGAGATGTGAGCAATTCAAACTGACATCTGCAGCTTTTAAAGGAGTCTCAACACTCATCATATGAAAGTGGGAAGGGCTTAAAGGAGGTAGCACAGCTCTTTTTTTAGCCAGCTGGGTGCCACTGCAGGGCAACACCTTGGACACAGGAGAAAGAAGAATCTTTTAACCAGCAGAAAGGAGAGCACATGAATCCAGAGAGGAGGAGTACAAGGTGGGGTTAGGTGCTGGTAGGCACTGCACAAAGAACTGAAATACCTGCTTGAATCTGTAGGAAAATTATTACAGTCTCTGGATTTCCACAGATTTAAATTTATTTGTGTATTGAAGGCTGCTGAAAGAATGTTTTTCTGCTGGAAGAAGCAGTGGCCAGGCTGTCACTTCTGCTTGGGAAGGATGAGGAGGGTCTGTAGGCCCCTGTTAAACTTCCCTCTGAACTGGGGTAAGTTTTTCCTGCTGGAAAATGCCTCAACTTGCCTTTTTACCAGGGCTCCCTCAGACAAAAATCTTACATGGTCTGCAGTATGCTGTGGATCCACAGGCAAAATTCAATAGCTTCTGCTCTGCTAGTATTCCAGTGTTACCTCCTGTCTCAGACTAAATTTGGGGATGATTTTTATTTTTTTAATGTCTTTTGACTTTATGTGACTTCATATAGCAGGTCCCTATGAATCAGGGCTCCTAGATGCTGCAGAGTGATTAATACATAATACCCAGGATATCCTTAAACTGAAAACTTTTCTTCCTTTCAGACTTTATTCTATTGATTTACTCTTACAGTAGCTGTCTTTTTTATTGGTTTGTTTTTCAAGTACTGGACTTGAGGATACTTAACATCTGCAAATATTTACTCTGAGCTCTTAGTGTCTTACTGAACTATTTTTGTCACTTATTTACTGATACCTCCACAGGCAGGTTTGTGGGGGTTTTGTGGGAAAATGCTGTACTGCTATAGTCTTCCATCCAGCAGAGAGATCTGGATTGTGTTGAATGTGTTTTCTTAGGGTTTGTTGTAAGCATAAATTTTGTTTAAAATGCACAGACAGTTCCTTCTCCTGCTTGCCCTGTTCTGTAGGAAGAACATGTAGTTATCCTGTCAGAAATACAGGTCAGGGATTTGTTAAACTTGACTAAATGTCAGTGTGAATCCCAAAGTGTTCAGTCAGGTGAAAAATCTCATTTAAGTCTTTACTCATGGATTTGGCATCTTAGTGGATTCCTGTTGAGCATGCTTAGAGGTGATATTTTTCATCCACTTGTTGAAAATCCTAATGTTGTCCACTCTGTTTCACAGGTAATCCTCAGTCACAATACATTAGAATTTATGTAAAACCCAATTTCTTTGGTAGAATTTCTTGTAACCTGCATAAATAGGAGAGTTTGTCATTAATGGCATTGCAGTTGGATGAGAGAGTGATTGTTGTGTTCCACATGGTGAAAATCCAAAGCCTTTTGGGTTTGCTTTTCAAAGAAAGAAAAAGAAGTAAATAGGGTTTTTGGCTAGACCAAAGTAAGAATATTTCAGTCCGTCAGGAAATTTTGGACAGTTTTAGCAAATAATGAAGAAGAGCAACAAAAGTGCAGTTGGAACTGGTAATCCACTGTAGGTAATGATCTTTATTGCTTTACAAAGCCTTGAAGCACCAGGTCGTTTGTCCCACCATGGATGTTGATGAAGGAGTGTGTAAGGATTTGGGCAGCCACAAGGGGGAACATGGTCAGCAGGAACCTCTGAACTATTCTGGCTCTAATCTGCAGTTTACACCCTTCTGACCTGACCAAGTTTACTGTGGTTATTCCTCATACCGAATCTGGTAACAGAGCTCAGAATACAACCTGGTATGTTTTAATGTGACATTTCTGTTTAACAACCACATTTTGTTCTTCAGGGGGGTGCATTTATATTGGTGATCAATGGGGTAGTCTTAATTAATGTGAAACAGTTGTATATGTTAATTATTTATGAAGGTAAGTCTAAATATTCTGGTCTCCTGGGTTACCCTTTCTGCCAGCGGAGAACACTGTATGCTTCACCACTTACAGATCTTGAAAATAGCTCTGTGAATGTATATTATTTACATGTAATTTCTGAACAGATACTAAGTAGTCCTTGCAGGTATTTTTGGGAGGTTGGTGAACTGCTGCTTCATAAAAAGGTTAATCCAACCTCAGTGCTCTGGTAGCTGTTTTATTGTGCAGTTCAAAAAAGCCCACAGCAAACAACAACCTAATAATCTGATAACTGTTGTTCTTTGTATAATTACATTTAGCTGATAAATCAATAACCTCCAAATTTTCAGTTTAAAGTAAAAGTGCCTTTTGTCAATAATCTTTGTGTTTGCTCTCTCTCTGGTTTGTTTTTCATCCCGCTGCACAAACCCCAAAGGTGATTCTAAAGGACGTGGATTCCCTGCTTTATGTGGACACGGATGTGCTGTTCCTGAGGCCCATCGATGACATCTGGCACCTCCTGAGAGAGTTCAACTCCACCCAGCTGGCTGCCATGGCCCCCGAGCACGAGATCCCCAAGATTGGCTGGTACAGCCGCTTTGCCCGTCACCCTTATTACGGCACCACTGGCGTCAACTCTGGGGTGATGCTGATGAATTTGACACGGATCCGTAGCACTCAGTTCAAGGTGAGAACAAATGCAGCTGTTGCAGAAACTCAGAATTGGTGTATTTTTCACATCTTGGAAAGCTCAGTGTAAAATTGCATAAAGTTCGTAATACAGAGAATCGGAGAAATACAGGATATGTATAATTGGATGCTAAAAGCTATTGTGAACATGGTTATTAAAATAAATGAAAATTCCTCAAGGCTGGAGCAGTGAGAACTTGCAGCTGAAGCAGTCTGGTAGCAGTGTTAAAAATGGCTTCCCCAACTTCTTACATTTCCCTGAAAAGATACATGAAAGAACAAACTCAAGGATTTTCAGCGCAGTTGCTGTGTTGTTTTTAAAATTGGGAAAGTTGGTGTGAATACCCAGAGAAATTTGTGGGTTTTGCATCTGTTGTGAATAGACTGTTGCATCCTGCTGCAGATAAGTGACTCTGTGAACTGATGTAAGTGAGAAGGGAACATTTTCACAACAGATCTGTGTCGTTGAGCACATATTCCGTAATCATTAAAACTTTCCTTACCCCAGGTGGGTCCTCAAGCAACGCCAGGGGCTGCCCTGCATTGTTAAGGAACAGCTGGAAGAAAAAAAAACCCAAACATTCCTCTTACTACCACAGTTCCCAGGGAAGATGATCTTTAGTCTGTAATTTTCCTTGCTTTTATATCTTGGTTTTCACCTTGTCCCTGCATTTTGTCCACTTCTTCAGTTTTTTCCCCTCCTGTTTACTTGGAGTAGGAAGATAGTGAATAGCAGGAGCTGACATCAGAGCTGGGCCCAGGAGACTTCATTTTCCTGTTTAGATAAACACAGTGAGTTCTGCTGTTACAGCCCTGTCCAGGTCAAACATTTCCAGGCAGTTTTTCATTTTTCACCTGGATATCCAACATGGCTTAGCAGAACTTAGAGATTGGTGTGTCCCCACTCTGAGTCAGTTACCACAGCACTGATCATTATATTAACCCCTTGCTTCTGTTTTCCTGCCCTGCAGAACAGCTTGATACCAGGTGGCTTGACTTGGGAGGAAATGTTATATCCATTGTACCAAAAGTACAAAAATTACATCACATGGGGAGACCAGGATTTGCTAAATATAATTTTTTACTTTAACCCAGGTAAGGAATGATTCTCAGAGTCATCATTATCTTTGTTGAGAAAATATCTTGAGCTTGATTTTTTTTAAACTATTTGTTATTTATAATATGCATAAATACTGTGGTATGGAGTTATTGTGTAACTGCATCCTCAAAGGATTTATCACCTATGAAAATAGTTCTGACATTGCTGCAGGTAATGGGGCTTGGACTTGGTTCCATTGAATATGTAAATCTGTTTTTTTAATTTCCAAAAAGAATAGAATGTTATGGGAGTGTGGTCTCCTGGAGAAAGAAAAAGATGGAGCTGGATTAGTTGTGAAGTCAGACACAAGCTGTTCACTGAAGTGTGCAGGAAAAAACCAGAAGTTGCAAAAATACTTCAATATTGTGAGGAGTGTTCTCTATAAAAGCCATATGTGGGGACTCCTCTGCACCACAGTGTGTTCTTTCCTTGGAACTGGTAAAGAATTTTTTATGAATTCCATAATATCAGACTGCTCAAGAAAAGAAAACAAAAGAACTGGATACAATTAACACAGAAAACTGGGCTTTCTGGGGTCTTAAGCTCTGGGTTGTTGAGACTGCCTGGGGAGGGAATTGGCCAAGAGGGCTGCAGGTGCCTTCTTATGGATGTGGATTAAAACCACAGAGAACTCTGTTACCCAGGCCCGAGGAGCTGCTCCCTTTGCCCATCTCCAAAGACTGCTCTCTCTTTCTGGAGAACTCTGCTCGAGAGGCCTTAAGGGAAGAAAAATTCAGAGAGTGTTACTCCTGCTTTTCAAGAACCACACAGGACCAGCTGCAGGCTTCCCAGGAAGCTGGGAAAGGCCAAGGGAAGAATTCAATCTTCAGTGGTTCTGCCATCAGCCCTGATTCATTGTTCCCCAGGGCCGAGGCAGAAAGGTTGCAGGGACTGGAGTGATTTATGACCTGCAGATTGCAAGCACTGTGTGCACAGAGTTTAAAAAAATCACCAGGAGAAAGGGAGTTATGAGCCTTTTTGAGAAATTAGACTCATCTCTAAATAACCTAGACCTGTGAAATGAATGGATGTTGACTCTGGAGGGCTGTGGATAAAATACACCACCCCTAATGCTCTGCTGTGTAACAAATTGTCATGGCCTCTGTGACCGCTTCAGCAGCAAACACTGGATATACTTTGCAAGTTTTCCCATGCTGAGTCCAGGAGGAGTCTGGATTTTTCATAATCCTCACTGCTCTGTGTGCTTCCCATCGTTCTTGTCACTCCAGAAACTCCTTCCTATGGCAGAGGGTGCTGGACAGTGCCACCTGCTGTGTTCTCTCTGGTTTGATTCTTCCACGTCAGCTTTCTAAAGGGATCCCTTGGGTTGTGCTCAGTCCCAGATTTTGTGTTGTCCTGTCTGTTCAGGACCAACAGCTGTAGAGTGTAGTCACCCACGAGGGAAACAAGTGTCTCTGTCGGGGATAATTGCAAAAGATGTAACTGAATATTCCCTGATCATCAGTGCCAGGCTGGTCTAATTTGTTGTAACTCTTGTCTGACACATCTCTTCTCCTTCCCTGTGCCCCACTGACGTGGGCAGAGTGTCTGTACGTGTTCCCCTGCCAGTGGAACTACCGGCCCGACCACTGCATGTACGGCAGCAACTGCAGGGGGGCGGAGGAGGAGGGCGTCTCCATCCTGCACGGCAACAGAGGCGTGTACCACGATGACAAGCAGCCCACCTTCAAGGCCCTCTACGAGGTGATCCGGGATGTAAGTGCTGCCTCCACAGAGCCACTCCTGGGGTCCCAGGGTGGATTCCTGCTTCGCTGGGATTGCCAGCCTCCAGGCTGGGTAGTTATATGTGTCTGTGTCCCACCAGACACAAATGAACATGGTTGTTTTGGCCTCTCATGCATTTGAGGTGGTTTAAATATTACACCTTTGTATTGCAGTAAACAAAAAGGCTGATTAATTGCTTTTCTATAATACTGAAGGTACAAGAAAGATGCTGGCGTGGAGATTCTCATCTGAGGCTGCGGCTCTGGTCCATAAATTGCCAAGGAGAGCTTGTGCTCCCTGAGCACCTCAAGCCTCCAGGCACTTGGAGGGCAGAAGCTTGTCCACAGACACAGGTGCCTGTGTCCACTTGGGATGTTGTATGTGTACAGCTCTGCCTGCCAAAACTCATGTTTCCTTACAGTATCCTTACATTAGTAAAATTCCTGTCCATGCACACTCCCAGGCAGGCAGGGTGTGAAGTGATGGGATGGGTGACACGTGGCAGGTGAGGTACAAGACATTCCCTACCTATGGAAGGTTTTCTCTTAGAGTTTTCACAACTAATGAAAACTAAAAATGCTTTTTTTTCTTTTCCTTAGTTTCCATTTGAAGACAATCTCTTCCAGTCCTTGTACTACCCTCTGCAGTCGAAGTTTCTGGATACAGTGCACACTTTATGTGGGAGGATTCCACAAGTATTTTTGAAGCAAATTGAGAAAACTATGAAGAAGGTGTATGAAAATCGTGTCATTGTGTACTTGGGGGCCAACCACAGATACTGACTGTAGCTCTCTTCTTATACAGAAGTTTTAAGTCTTGTACTCCATTTAATGAAGGATGTAAAGGAAGAATATGAACTCTTTTACTGAAACTCAGAATTAAAATACTTCTTTTCCCAATTTTCTAATAACCCTTGAAATTACAAAAAGCAGGAAATCCTAGAAGCCTACTGAGATTGTTGCTGAGAACAGCAGGAGAATCCTTTCTTTGTGGAGTACAGTTGTGGCCTGCCTCCCCAGTCCCTTATGGTTTAAGAATGTATTCTCTGGCTTGGAAGTGTGAATTACATCAGGCACAGTCCAAGACTATTGTCAATGAAGAGTACAAACCCAGGCACTGTTGATCCATTTTCCTCTTTAAGTGCTATTCCTAGCACAGTAACAGCAGTATTTCACTGCCAGACAGTTTTCCATCCCTGCCTTGGGAGATGGCCAGTGCTGCCCCTGACTCCCCTCTCCTGCATGGAAATGTATTTCTGCCTGGCACTTCCATTTCTGTGATCACAGAACCACAGAATTCTAGAATGGTTTGAGTTGAAAGGGACCATCATGGATATCTTGTTCCACACCCTGCCATGGGCAGGGACTCCTTCCACTACACCAGGTTACTCCAGCCCTGTCCAACCCGGCCTTGAACACTTCTAGGGATGGAGAAGTTGAGATCTTTATGCTAGGATCATAATGAATAGCCTCAAAGTGAAAGAGGATACAAAATGGCTTTGATGTTTATTTAAAATACTTCGTTTAGTTTAAATTTTCAAAGTATGATCATCATCTTGTGATATGCACAAAGAGCTTATATAAATTACAGTAGCTGAAAGGTGCGTGAGACCATTTCCTGGGGAACTGGAAGTGAGGACACTCCTACAGAGCAGCAATCCAAGAGCAGACTCACTCCTAAAGAGCAGTGATCCAGGAGCAGACTCCCAGAGGGCATTTTCTAGGTATAAGCCCCAAGGCTGTGTGTAGGAGTGCTTCAAGGAAGCAGCAGAGAAAATGATGTTACTTTTCAAGTCTGTTCAGCAGAAAACATCAGCCATGAGTTGGAACTGCTCACTTTTGTATCTAACAGGCAAAGTAGGAGTGGGGTGAGCAGGAGGAGATAATGAAGCCTTCCTCTAATGAAGGGAAAACTGGTACAGATGGGATATCCTGTACATGTATCATACATTTGTTAGAGAGGTGTGGCTGGGGACTATGGGTAAGGGAAAGGATATGTTCCCAAAGTTAAAATAGCGTTTCTGTGGAGTTGCAGTTTTGTGTGTTCTCCCCTATCCAGTCAGGGCTAATGCAGGGTTTCATAAGAAAACAGACTCCAAAGTCTCCCTTTTATCTCGCACATTTCTCTCTCCTTGTGTGGCAGTTCCTGAGAGGAGGGAAACAGGACCTTGGTGCCATCCCAGGCTGCCAGATAAGAGCCTGTGCATGGGATGGAGTTCCGAGAAGCTTTTCCCAAACCCTGGAGTGTGAGAGTGTCTGTGACACAGCCTGGCAGAGAGGGCTGCAGGCAGCTGAGCGGGGGAGTGGTGCGGCAGGGGCTTGGAGTAAGGGACAGCAGAACTGCCAGAGCTCACAGCATGACAGAAACAGAAACGTTGTTTGTACCTCTGCTGCAAATCGTCATCAAGTGTGATTAAGCAATGAGTTTTGACTCCAGCCCTTATCTCGAAGTGTTTGCCCCGTATGTGTAAATTGACACCTGAAGGACAGAGGCAGCTCAACTGTTGTGATTGAAAGCCTGGGACCCAGAAAGTCCTTTAAACTTGAGCAGAGATACCTTTCCAACTTGCCTTAGGATTTTCTATTTCAGCTCAAGTTTCAGTTGCCAATTTAAACAAGAGTACACTTGTACTTACTGAGAGAAGTTTGAAATGTAACCCAAATGAGCATTGAAGATTTCAGAACAAGAAGGCAGAGAAAAGAATGTAAAGCTGCTGATTTAAAAAGTTTAAAATAATGTATGATAGGTAAACCTTTAGACCAGCGATCCTGAGAGCTTGTATAAAGTATTAGCTTGCTTTTGGTCTTTATTTTCAAGTGTCAGGGTAAAGCTGACGCAAGTCTAACAAGGCTGGTGGAGCTGCATGCTGGGCAGGTCGAATTCCTGATTTCCATGGTGTCTCCAAGCCACAGAAAGCTGCAGAGCAAAGTCTTGCTGCCCAGACAGTTGCAGCCCCAGTGCTGAGGCTCTGGAGTTTCAGAGGCTGTGGTTGTGTAAGCTGTGATTCAGCGGAACCCTGCAACTATGGGCACATTCAAATGAAGGACTGGAATTCATTACAAAACAAAGGCATTATTGCATATGAACTGATTAGAGATTAAAGCAGTGCTTTTTATGTTCACAGGAGGTGCTACATTTTGTTTAGGAAGAACTGAGTTATGTTCTCAACAGCTATTAAATATATGAAGTATTTGCTTTAACATGAAGACTCTTGTTAATGTAATATCAGCTGGCAGGAAGAATGGGGGAGGTTCCCCCCTGCTGGGCTTTTTCTGAGGAAAAAAGCAATAATTTGAGCTCTCCAAAGTGTTTTAAAACAATTATGTTACTTTGGTTTTTGTTGTTGTTAGAATTCTTAATTTATATTTCACTACGGCTTCCAAAACCAAGTTATATTTTAGTTTTAACAGTAGTTGATTATAATATTCATCTTACTTAGAAACCAGTTTTAATTCATTTTGTATTTCATACTTGTGGCTAGTTCCTTGTTAATTAGCCTTCATTTATCTTAATAATGGGATGTGTAAATACTTACAAAGACTTTATGTCCTCATTTCCCCTTCCTCTCCTGTGTTTTAGTTATTTCCAATGGTGTAATGGATAGAGCTCACCAGCATTTTGCTTACAGGGGAAACTGGAAACTACTCTGTATGCGTGTGTGTGCGTGTGCACAGCATGAGCGTGTGTGTAAAAAATGTCCCTTTTCTCTGTCACTGAATTGCTTGTGGATTTTTCTTTGACAAGTGTACTGATTGTTACATCTCCCAAGGAGGCTGAGCAGTGCATTTCTGGGTTGAGGACGATCCTTTGGCTTACAATACAAATAAATGAATTTTAAAGCAAGCTCTGTAATTTGCTAGCTTTCTTTTAAATCCAAGATTTTGTGCTGGTCTGGTTGGGATAGAGTTTTGTAGGTGTGATGTTATAGTGTGTGTACACAGGGTTTGACAGCAGGGAACACAGATCAATGTTCCTCTTTTACAGTTTTACTTTAGTCAAGAGTCTGATATTGGATATAAAGAGACAAATACATTTAACTTCCCCCAAAGTGCTCGTGTGTCATGCTGTAACTCCAGTTGTGTTACAGGGAGCATAGATCAGAACCTTCTCTCAAAGGAAACTGGAGTTTTATCTTTCACTCTTTACTGTTTCTTCATTATGTTTCACTCCTTGGAGGTCATTTAGCATCATTTCTCCTCCCTCCTTCTTGTATGCATTTTTTGGCATTCTTTTATGGTCACTGCTGTTCTGACCTTGCTTGTGACATCTCTGTGTGACAGAAACTCCTGGGCTGTCTGTTCAGCCAAACCCTGGTGTTCACACTCTTCCCAGCTGGGTGATATGTTGGGCTCAGCCTCAGCTCTCTGAAGTCAAAATAAGAATAAAGCTGTCATTGACATGGATGGGCAGAGGTGAGCCAGCTGTGAAACACCAGCATCTGTGTGGGTTCTGGGAAGGCTGTGAGTGTGTGGGATGTGTTACACACTCACAGCCACACTGCTCGGTGATCCAAGGTTCTTCACCTGCAAACATGGCTCCAGCCAGTATTGCTATGGGGAGAAGAGAGATTTCCCAAGCTGCGAATAACGTACAACAAACTGAAAAAAAAGTCTTGATGCTTTATCAAGTGTCAGAGAATCCTTTTCTCCTCTCCATCAGGTACAATAAAATGTGATGGTAGGAAATAGTGAGCACCCTTCCAGAGGTGAGATGGGATGGGACAGTCACCAGGGTCATCCCTGCAGAGGCTGCAACTGCGAACATTCCCCCCATGCCTGGGGCAAGTGCTTGGGTGTGCTGGGATCTCGCTGGCACGAGATAATTAATTGCTATCTGGGCTTCAAAAGACAGAGCAATGTTGGGAAATTTTGCTTTCCTTCTGGATCAGAATACAAACCAAACTGTCAACACTTCCTTTGAAATGAAAATGGAGACAAAACACCAAATGAGACTCGGCATTGAAGATGAACAAAGCACTTTGTTCATGTTTTTTAGGGTTTTTTTTTTGAGGCAAAATATTTTGATTTGACTTTCACATTTCTGTAAATGTACCTTAATTGCTGCTGTTACTTTGTGAAAACTACACTATAGCCCAAAGTATGTATGTATAGTTTTGGTAATTAATTTTGAAATAATGACACAGAAATGACATGGCTCTTTATTTTGAAGAGCTGTTCTTGTAGAAGCATCTTTTCCTGAATCCTGCTGAAAATGTTAATTCCCTCCTGTGAGGGTTAGAACTGTGCACAACAGGTGCCTTCTCAGGGTTCACACCTTCAAGGAAAGATCTCCTTCCAATTCTGCTCAGCACTTCCAAAGGGCACCATGGTTCCTCACTCCTGAGACTCCAGGTGAGAAAACAAGGCTGGTTTCAGTCTTGACTGGTCCCATAGTTTGTGGAGTGATGTCAGGAAGCTCCTGTCCCAGGGATATACTGGGAGGAAGGTGTGAAATACAGCTTGGAAAGAAAACTCTACTGGCCAGTTTGCCACAGGCTCTTGGGTTAATAGGAGACAACTGTGGGGACTTGCTGGGGTCAGTGGCTGAGCCAGGTGAAGCCTGGAATGTTTGTCACACCTGACTATTCCTTGGGTTTTTTAAATCTCCTGTGGGTAATCTATCAAAAGAAACAGCAACTCCCACAAATACCATTTTTCTGTTTTCAGCCTCTTGTTTTAAGACACTGTGTGTGAGCTGTTCTTATCTTTTGATACTTGCAATTCTTCCAGATTTTTTAAAAGCACAATAAAGATTTTTAGTCATTTTCGCAGAGGAGAAACATCATTTGTCTCAAGGTGGCTGTGATATACTTCAAAGTAAAAAAAAAACAACTTCTCTGGATGGTTCAGAGATCCATGATTTTTAGTGTCAAGTTATTGTACCATACTCATGTTTCTGCAGCTATAAATTTAAACAGACCAAACAAAATCTCTATGCTCCTTTTGTAAATTCTTTGATGTGTATCGATGTACAATATTTTCTGAAGACCTAAGTGGCTCTTGAAATGTAAGATTGTTCTCATTTTCTTATTCTCACTAGATCCTGCTGCATCTCCCTTGCTTGAATGCTGTATTGAATTGCTACAGATAGTTTCAAAGCACAACAATCAATTTTGGTTCAAACTGGGTGGAAATAGCTTACAAATTGCTGTCACACATCAGTGAAGGGAAACTGCTTTAAGTCAAGTTGGGTCAGGGCTCTCTAGATACCTAATCTAAGCTTCATTACTGAGAGCAGAAGTAGCTGCTGGTCTTATACCAGAAATAATTATAATTATTGATTCATGCCCAGGACAGCCTATAACTCTAAAAAAGTATGTTTTTAAATCTAAAATGTCAGTCTTAATGAGGCTTTGTGTAAGTTTAGTGCAAGGAAAAACCAGCCTGGATTGTGAAACAGTTTCTCATTGTTCTTTAGATGTTTAAACCACCACATCTTCCCCAACAAGGTGATCATTCTTATTGTTGGGTCTCAGTGAATACTCTACAAGCAGGCTGGGAACTGACACAAAATGAAATCATCCTCTCTGTGTACATTTTTATTACAAGGTGTGTCAAATACCTTACAAGGAGTAATTACAATTTATGTTTCATAAATGAAGAAGCTCAGGTGTGATTGCCTCACCTGTTTGCCTCAGCTCACACAACACACCGATGATGAAACTACCTACAAGCTTTTTATGTTCTAGGATTACGTTTAAATGTTTCTATTTTGAAAATGGAAGGAAAAGGTGATTTGCTGTGAACTGAAATCTTTCCCAGTTGGGAAAGAAGGCTGGGCTAGAGCTTCTCTGCTCTTTGCCTCACTCCGGGACCTTGGCCAGGAAGGAGTGACCGATCTGCCAGGGCTTCACCTCCTCTCCTCAGAGGGAACTGCTGGCACAGGATGAGGGACGGGATCACCCCAGGGGCACAGGGAGTGTGTGCCAGGGTGGGAGAGGCGAGAGTCTCCTGGAGGAGTCTGAGGGGAGACATCACTGGGATCCTCAACATCCTCATGAGGGGAAGCGGAGGGGACAGGTACCGATCTCTTCCCTCTCGTGAGCAGTGACTGGACTCGAGGGAATGGCATGAAGCTGTCGGGGAGGTTTGGGCGGGATGTTAAGAAAGGTTCGTCCCCCAAGAGGTTGGGATGGCACTGACCAGGCTCCCCAGGGCGTGGTCACGGCCCCAAGACTGCCAGAGCTCCGGGGGCATTTGACAATGCCCTCAGGAGTGCACGGGGTGGGATTGTTGGCGTGTCTGTGCAGGGTCAGGAGCTGGACTGGATGGTGGGCCCCTTCCAACTGGGGATCTTCTGTGATCGTCTGGAGAATAAAAAGACAGGCACGTCCTTGCACAAACAGGGATTTGGGGTGGGCGGGGGGAGCGCGGTCACTCTCAGCCTCAAAGCGGAAAGAACAAGAGATCTTTGAGGGGCCGGGGCGTGAAGGGGGGAAGGCTCTGCGTTCCCTCCCCCGAGGATCTGCATGGCGGGGCCAGCGTGAGGAGGACGATAACCCGCAGCGGGAAAAGAAGACCAGAGCTGCCCTCAGACCGTCCCCCTGCGGGTCAGTGGGGAGGACGCTGCGGCCGAGCCTTTCCCGCCGCCTTTCCCGCCCCTCCCTCACGGCCGCCCGGCCCCGCCCCCTCACACGGACCGCCATTAACCCCGCCCCTATCGTGGGACCGCCCATTGGCCCCGCCCATTGGCCCCGCCCCTAGCGGGCGGGGCCGCGGGACCGCGCACGGGCACGGCGCGGGCGCCATGTTGGAGCGTCGCTGAGCGCGGGGTCTTGCTGTGAGCGCGGCCCGGTCTGCGCGGGACTGGGGCGGGGGAGCCGCGCGGAGCCGCGGGGGAATCGCCCGGGCGGATCATGGACGTCGAGAGGCTGCAGGAGGCGCTGAAAGGTGGCGGCGAGACTGGCTGCGGGGGGTGGGCGAGCGGTATCGCCGCGCTGAGGGGAAGACTGAGGTCCCTCAGACCCTGTGGGGGGAGCGCCCCTCGCTGAGGGTGACGGGTCCCCGCGCTGTGGAGAGGAGGCTGCTCGTTGGGGTGGGTTCCGCAGACTGGGGAGAGCCCAGGGGTCGTTGTGGGGAAGTGGAGGGCAGAGCCCCCATCTCCCTACCCAATGACCATCGGGGCTGCATGAGGGGCGATCAGGGACTCTCGGGTCTCCCCGGCTGCCGCCCTGGGCTCCCCGGTCTGGCCGCCCCTTCCCCCTCATCCCGGCCCCTTCCCTCGCATCCCGGCCCAGCCCAGCCCAGACCTGTCCCCTTCTCCTTCTCCAGTCCTCTCTGTTCCGGGCTCAGCTTGAGGAAATCGGCCTCTTTCTGTGCCGTACCTGCTCAGAAGAAGTTGCAGATCAACTTTTGCTACTCTGGTGCGTGCGGTTTCTCCACAGGAAAATAATAAGTGTTTCCCAGGGCTGGGAAGCTGGTGGAGTTCATGGGAACAGCCAGAGCATTGAGAGAGCAAAACAGTGTTTGTGTGGGAGCTGTACTGATAGTTAAAGCAAATCGTTAATTATTGTGAATTTTTGTTCTGTCCCGTCTTCTTTTACCATTATTTTTGTGTCGTTCTCATGCCGACAGATTTTGAGAAGAGAGGAAAGAAGGAAGTGTGTCCAATACTGGATCAGTTTCTTTGTCATGTTGCTAAGACTGGAGAGACGATGTAAGTGTGACTGTTTTGATGGTCCTCAGTTGTGATTTTAAACAATTCTTGCATTTTACGTCAGTGAGATTCTGCCAGGATTCTTTTTTTTGCCTGCAGGTTGCTTCAGAGAGCTAAATAAGCTTTCCTTAGTTCCCATTTAATTTTGTGTGGATTAATTTAGTTTGCCGAAAGTTTGATCTAGCAAGGGGAGACTTCTCATATAGGGTTTGCCCTGGGGTCACTGTCAGATCTTACTGATCCTGCTCAGCACAATAAAAAACCTGTTGCTTTTCCTGGATTTTTAAGAGAGATTCACGTTTTGTAAGTGGCAAGTTCAGCTGCTGTTGCAATGTCTGCTATACGGTGTTGTATAACTGTGTTTGCAGTATCTAATTGTGCTATTTACATAAAGATATCAGTGGCCCGGATTGTTTCTTTCTGGGCTCTGTAACCATCCTGTGATTGTGTCTGGGCGCTGCTGGTGAAGAGGGGACAATCCGGAGGTGCTTTTGCAGACGAGATGTGTGGGAAGTGCTCTGAGTTCCGTGGTTTTTCAGCTCGTGCTGGAGTTTCCCTTCTGCCCTTTCCGTGCCGGTTTCCAGGAGGGTTTCCCGGGAGGTGCGAGGTATCGGAGGGAGCCGCGCTGCTTCCAGGGATCAGTGCTGGTGACTTCCTTGAGCTCACTATTTGGCAGGAAGGGGAAAGGCTTCCCCGGCTGCGCTGCCGTAGGTTTGCTCACTTTCTGGCGCCCAGGCTGTCTCCTTGTTTTTGAGGCCTAGTGCCAGACTACAGCTCCAGCAGGGGAGATGTGCTTTTACGAGTGTTTTGTGACCAACCAGTGACCGCAAGGGCTTTGTTTGAGTTTCTAGAGTCCCTCGAACTTGTAAGAGGTTTTGTAGGGTTTGATGGTTTTCTTTTTTTCATCCTTTTTTTTTTTTTTTTTGGTAGCTTGCTAGTGCTGCTTGGATTAATGGTTTAGAAAGAAAAACAAGTTCTGAAATGTACTTTGCTCTTTGATTAGAAAGCTCATGCTCAGTAGACGTACACAGCTGTAATGCTTAATATTTTGGTGTAGTGCTTATTATACAGAAAAAACACACCACAGTAAGCCCATACTAAAATATGTTTAAAATACTTTTCCCATTCTGAGATATGTCTTCAGATTATTTTTATTGTTTCTGCCACTATCACATCTCTTCCAAAGTAATTTTAAAAGAGTGATTTTCTAGGGGCAAGTTCTTGGGAACATTATTTTCTCTCCGATGTTATTTTCATTTAGGAAATCTAGGGTTTTTTTAATATTTTTATTTTATTTTTGCAAAATTAAACCTGAACTGGGATCTGTCATCTGATACGCAGATCCTGCCTTCTATGTTTCCAGGGGGTTTTTTGGTGGGGTTTTTTTTTTGAGGTCTGTAGCTCTTTTCAGCCTTCTTGAACTTTTCAGTTGCATGAAATGGTTTTTTAAAAAGTGTTTGATGTGATCAGATGTGTCTAATATAATCTAGGAATAGGCATGGAAATACTGTTTTATAATACTAAATTTGCTTCGCATTATCTACCAAAGCCTATATTTGTTCATCAAACATGCTTGTGTGTTCACTGATGTGTTGTATATCAAAATATCAGGGAAAAAAATTAGTAAAAATTAAAATCTCCTGGGAATCACTCATATGAAGACTGATAATGTGCCTTTTAACAACTTAATGTATTTTTAAGGTGGTACAGCCTGACCATGGTACAAGTATTCTGGAATAGACAAACCTATCAAATACATACGAATGTAAAATTCTCTAGATAGTCTTTATTTTCACCCATGCAAGAGTAACTTTGTGTAATAGAATCTAAACCATTAATAAATAGATACTTTGGAAGGAGAAGATAAAATGCTAGTTTGTAGTGACATTGGTTAGGATTTTTACAAAGTACAGAATATAGTTTAAAAAAAAACAAGCAGCGAGGATGGTTTAGTCAGGGGTAATTACACCCATGGTTTGCAGACTTGATTATTGAAAAACAATGGATCTTACTCAGTCACAGCCTGTTCCTAGTGTAACAAACAAAAAGTACTGAGGCAAATCAGGACAAGTGAAATATTTTTGCTTTCAGTTGTTAATTCTAGGAGAGTTATATAGTCTTCATGGCGGTTCTGTCATCTTTTTAACTTCATTGTGAATATTGATTTTTAGAGGATAAACTGCAGTCTGCATCCTGGGCTTCTCATGTTCTAATCCTTCATATGTTTCCAGACACTGTTGGCAGCACATCTTGGTGTCTGAGTAAAATTAGTTTGAAAAGGTAGTAATGAAGTAAATTAAAGTGACTTTTTAGGTTTTCCTCAAAGCTTGATCATGGCACACATAGCTCTTTCAACAGATGGAAAGCACAGGCTCAGGTAAGGTCACTGGGCACCTCCCTGCCCCCACTTGTTCCAAAGTGCTTATTCATCTGAGGGAGTTGGGAGCAGGTAGGTGCAGGTTCAGATGAGGCTCTGATCTTCTTGGGCTTTCTCTGGCAGCAGCCTTGGCTGGTGCAGCCCGTGGGTCACTGTTTCACTTGGGCTGTTGAACTGCTTCTGCAGCTCCATAGGAACCTGGGGCTGGAACTTCTCACAGTCCTGCTCTTTTGGACAAGGTTCATTGATCCACGTGTTTTGTCCCTGGTAGCTGGTACTTCCAACTGCAGTGCAAGTGGAGAGGTGGTGAAGGGGAGGAACAAAGGATGAGAGGTGGTAAAGCCACCACTGCAGCTATGATCAGGCTCTTAGTATCTTAGTGTTGTAATTAGAGGTCTTTTTCACTTAGAGGGGAGGTGTGGAACAAAGATATAGCTAATTTTGGTTCTATTATCAGTGTAAGCTTAGTTATGTTATCGGTGCTGTGCAGTAAAATCCTCATCATACAATGATGTGCATTCGCTTCATCTTTTTGAAGTTTTCCTCTTGGTCAAAGTTAACCATTCACTTAATTGCTGGTGAAATTACGGCCTACATTTACAAAAGCCAGTCTAAACTTCGTATGTTAGAGGTGACAGAAGCAAGTCTGATTGCTTGGCTTCTTTGAAATATTTTTGTTTCTTAACAGTTGCCATGGTAAGACTTAGCCTTAGGTGAAATATAATGTAAAGTTCATTGCTCAACCTTTTTTAAAGTTGTCTTGAATCTTAGGAATTTTTTTTTTCTTTTCAGAGGAGTAATATACTCTTCAATTAACCAGACTTTTTGCTGAGATACTAACACAGAATCTCTTTATTGAGACCAAGTACAGTCAGGGAAGTTTGTTACAACCTAACCTTGTCTCCAGTTTGTAAACAGATCAATGTAACTTGCAACACTGAGGAAAGTGAAGAGAGAGGAAATTTGTTCATCCTAATACTTAACTGTATCTGAAAGACCTCTAGAAACAGGAGGAGTTTTTGTGCCCTTTTTTTTTTCATAAGAAATCCACTTACCTACTTTTTCTGAAGTAGAAAGAGCTTTAAGGGATGGGATGGAAATCAGAGCAGTACTAGAAGTAAAATGCAACAGTGAAATTTTTTTTGTTGTTTCTGAAGAATTCTTAAATATAGATATGAAGATCAGTTATCAATTGTGATCTTGTGTCCTGTATTTAAAATGCTTTCTCTTACCTCCTAGGAAATTCTCTTTGGCTTAGAGTCACTGCCCCTTCAATAGCAAAAATATTTTAAAACCATTTATTTCGGTACTTCAGCAACAAAATCCAGTGTTTTGGACTGGAAAGCAAAACTAGATCTTTCTAAAGTGGAAAATAAAACTTAAAAAACTAAAGCAATCAAAAATTTTTTGTTGTTTTTTTATGCATTTCTCCCACTCCTGCCCTGGGGCAGGGAACCTCTAAAGTGCAGTTTTAATGGCTTACTGTAGTAGAAAGTATAATGCAGGAGCTGACTGACAGTGAAGGAATCCAGAAAGTAATGAAGTACCAAAATCTGGAGCAATGCAGTTCATAGGCAGAAGTGATTAATTGTAAAATCCTTCTAGGCCTAAGTAGAGAACACTGCCCAGGATGTGATGCAGTTGCACCGGTTCCTCCCCTTAGTGCAGCATAAAGAGCCATTAAAACACATTCTGGTTTTATTTCTTCCTGTAGTGAAATTCTTTTGGAAGCTCTGAAATGTTAATTTGAACCTCATCTGAGCCTGAAAACAGAAGTTGTTTTCTCGCATGTTTCTTTGAGGGCCAGCATATGTGGGTTTTGTAGAGTTTCTTGAGTGAAGATCAATTCATGTGGTTGTAGGGTAAATCTGGACATTGGTACTATCATCATAGAATAGTTGGAAGCAACTTCTGGAGGTGATCCAGGCAAACCCTGTGCTCAAGGGAAGCTAATTCCAAAGTTAAATAAAATTGATGAGGGCTTTGTCCAGCATTTCTGAAAATCTCCAGTCATGGCAATTCCATAGCCTCAGTTTGGCTCCCTGTTTCACTGCTTAACCATGTGCACTGGGAAGAACGTTTCCTTTGGGTCATCGTGGGCCCAGTGCCTCTCACTCTGCACTTGTGCATCTCAGAAAGGGACCTGTTTCCATCTCCCAGGGTGCATTTAGCCCTTCACTGGTGAAAGTCAGCAGCTGGATTCCACCACCAGAGCCTGTGTTCTGAAGGCAGCTGTGCTGCCTTTGCATCCCGCAGCAGCCTTGGTCACAGCATGGGCTGACAGTGCTCAGCTTCCTCCCTGCCAGCACAAGGGGTGCCCTGCTGTGGGCTCGGAGCACCAGCGTTTTTAACTGGGCGTGGTTGGACTTTGGATTCCTGGCACCACAAGTGCTGCAGTGGAGCCTGATGCTGCACTGGGGCTGCAGTTTTGCTAGGGCAGACTGTGCTGCTGTGCCTTGCTTGTTGAACTACAGCGTTCTCTTCCCTCCTCGGCAGTCAGTCAGGTGGATCAGGGATGATTTGCCTTTGGTAAATTACATAACTGTAAATGTAAGTTATGTAACTGTAGTTCCACCAAAGATAATGGCAAAAATACTTTTGACCTTTTGATGCTGTTTCTTGTACCTTATGTAGCAGGGAACTTTTTTCTTATTACACTTTTAAGCTTTTTTGAATCAGTTTAACTTTTCTGTTAGTTTATTACAGCAGGTGAAATAGTTTGTCAGCTGTAGGAGAGCTACATGAAGATACAGTAGCCATGAACTACAAGAATAAGTTTGCATCTCAGTTTAAGTGTTTTAACTATGTACTCTGAAGGCTTGTATAGTATCCTTTCTCTTGTTGCAAACCTATAGGGTTTTTTAGCCATATGTTCTCTGGCTCATTTCACATGCTTAAATTTAAATCTATTTTTTTTCCCTAAAGTATGTTCTCTGCGTTTATTCAGCAAGCAGTTTTCTTGCTTGACGTGTGTGCTAGCATTTTTTCTGATTTGGAGACAACTTACTTTCTGGAAATCTTAATGCCTGTTTGGGGAATGTAATTCCTTATGATTTTTCAAAAACATGAAATAAAACAATTCTCACGTTTCTGCTGTAATAAGCAGGATTGTACTTTTCTGAAAGAAGTTTTTGTGTGCCTTTGATAGTGTAAGCCTCTTCCGTTTCCATGTTCTCAGTAAAGCAGGAGATGTGAGTAAACTTCTTTGCATTGTTGTCCACTATTATTCCTCACTAACTCCATTCCATTCAGCATCTGGAATTACCCCCCCCAATTCCCATTCCACTGACACTGTTAAGTTTCATAATCCACTGATGTCTCGAAATGACAGGGATCTTTGGTCAAAAAGCTGGCTGATTTACCTTTGTCAACACTAATTTAGCTTCCTTGCTCTTTTACCTCTATTATAAACAAAAATTTCTGTATGTGTGCATTGTGTAGCTGTAGTACTTCAGAGCAGTCAGTGGTGATATCAATGAAATCACTTGCTGCTTTGGGAAACACGCTGTTGTAGTGTTTTATTTTAAGTGCTGCCACTTCATATCTATTGGGAGTGGGGTTTACAGTATAAAGGTCAGACTTTAACTGCCATTATAAAATGTGTGTGATGAACTGGGCATAATAAACATTAGTTGCTCTATGGAATAGATGTGTAAGGAAAGGCAAAAGGCAAACTGTGATTGCGGCACTGAGGTATTTGGGGTGATTGGACTGTTTTAATCACAAATGTAGCTCTGTGCACTTTCAGATTTACAGTGTTAGTGTGGCTTCCTTCCCTGTTGCTATACACAGTTCATTCTTGTAAACACATTTCCTGATAATCTTTTTGGCAGCCAGTCCATGGCGCTTTGCACAGAAAACCTCCCCACCATGTATTCTCTGGTAGTTAATGCAGTTGCATGTGTTTCTGATGATCACTTTTACATTTATTCTGTTGTCATCCTTCTACTCAAGTTCAGTTTTCTGCCTTGCTTGATAGGATTTGTTGTCATCCTCAGGATTTCTCTTGGTTTGTACCTTCACCTCTCAGTGACGTTCCTGTAGTGGCTGCCTCAGTGTGACCTCTGATATTTTCCTGTGGACCTCAAATCGCTGTTCTGTGGGGGCTGTGCTTGTTAGTATTTCATCTGAATGACTTTCCCAGGCATTTGGGTATTGTTCACTCCATATTACACTTCTCAGTGGCAAAGATGTTTTTCCATTTTGACTTTGTAATTGGTGAGCTTTGATCCCTCTTTCTGTCTGAAGCTTTTGGAAAGGTTTGTGCCTGATGGTGCGTGGGGGGAAGGAACAAGGCAATAGTGCACACAGAAGGAGGGATACAAAGCAGTCTGGTTGACTTGGGGAAGGTGGATTATCAATTTGTGGATAAACCAGACTGATACTGTTTTTCCACAAAGCTGATATATGTCTGGCAGGTCTCAGCTTTAGAAATAAAACTACTTGAAGACAATTACAAGATTTCCATGATGACGATACCTGGTGATGCTTGGCTTGGAAGTGGCAGGGGAGTGTGATGATGCACAAACACCTAATGCCTGTGGATTAAGTCAGTGAGGTAGTGTACACTTTGTCATCCCAAGCTTAGCATGTGTCAGTTGAACTGCCTTGTGGGGAAGCCAACTGGGTGGCTTTTGTTCCTGGTTTTGGAAGGAACCAGTAACAAGTGGAATTTCCTTGATCCCAGTAGTACTGCTGTGAGACCCCAATAGGCCTGTGGGTTTTGGGGACATTGCATAAGGTGGCAAGCACAGGGACTCACTGCAGTAGAGATCCAGGAGTAGCTGCACAGGGTGCATTTTCCTAATCTGGTTTCCCAGCTTTATTGCTTGATACAGTAAACATCTGATCATATTATCTCAATGTGGCCTGCAGCTCCTCTGAGGTGATCAGGTCCTTTGACAGTTACACTCACCAGAGGAGCTGCAGCATTTCTTGTGTGGATTTGGCTGCTCTGGGCAAACCGGTTGATACCTGAAGCGACATTGGTGTCCTGCATTGCTTTCTCCTCTGCTATAAGGAAGTTAATTTTTGAATGAAGAATGTTGTAATCTTGTACTTTTTTGATTTTTGTGGTCAGTTTTTGACTTTAAAAGAAAATGAAAGATACTTGCATTTGGTTTTAGACAACTGTATTCACAAGTGTACTTAGTAGAAAATTTTGGACTGAATTTTTTTTTCTGTTCCGTGAGACAGCTGTATTCTGTTAGTCAGCTGAATATTTATCAGCAGAGATCAGAATTAGTCCCTTGATGATTACAGATAGTGCTTTAATATCTTCTTCAGCTGCCTGTTTCCATAACTAAGTCTTAATCTTTGTTGTTCCTGGCAAGAGCAGTAGTAATTTGCAAGCAGCAGAGGTGAACACTCACACTCCTGAAGTAGATGTAGTTCTAATGTCTGACAGTTTTCCCTGGTTCTGGAATGAGCTCATTGTGCTCCCAGGGAGAGCAAAGACTGGATTTAGGCTGACAACAATCAGCAAGTGAAAATGGAAAAAGCACCTCCCGTGCTTGTGGGAAATACCAGTTTTTCCTCCTTTGAACTCTTCAATATATTTTTAATTAAAGTGAAAGGTAACATGAGGTAAAATCCTACTGAAGATAAAATGTGAGAGTGTTTAATTTTACATGAGTTATCAGGTGAAAGAGAACAGGACGCTCCCCCAGGACGAGCGCTTTGCCAGTGTTTTCCTAACAGGAGCACACTGCAGCAAGGCACAGTGTTCCAGGAAATTCACCATACCTGGAGCGCCTCAACTTTTTAAAAATTGATTGCTCATTTAGAAACACTCATAAAGGATCTAGCACTTGCTTAAGACTTTGATTTGATGTTAGGTTGAGGCATTTGTCTGCTTCCCAGAAGCATGTGAGAAGCCAGTCTCCATTGGCGAACAGGGGATTTTACTGTGTAAATCTGTTGTCATTGTTTGGAATTTCCCATGTTAATCTGCCCTGAGTGATGAAAATAGCAGCAGTGTGCAAAATCATGACACTAAAATGAATTGCATCAAAATACTGTTAAAATAAAACACGGGAAATAGAATAATAAGTTGAAAATACAAAGAATATTTGACACAAGAGTGGAATTAGGTGAGGTGTGTTCTTTTACCTGATAAATGAGTGCTGCTGCTTAAAGAAATGGCTCAGCTCCTTACTAGTCACATCACACATCTTACTCTGCCTTATCTGCAGCATTAATTTTGTGGTTAGATCAGTGATCTGCCTCACCTCTCTGTGTGTGGGATCACAGGAATGTATGGGAGAAGCAGAGCAGGCTTGCTCCTTTTGGTGTAGACCAAGGACAAGGTTAAGTGTGTGGTGGGCCAGCACCCTCCTGCTCTGCACTGGAATGGGATCCCTGTGGGAACCTCAGCATGGCTCGTCTCCCTGTTAGTGGGAGTTCAGTGCTGCAGCTTTTTAGCCCAGAAATTTTCAGAGGTATTTTCTGAAAAAGTTGAAAGCACAACTGTTTAAGAAGCAATCTGTTCATATCATAAATAATGAAATAGTAATTCCTGTATGAAAGCTAACATGTCAAATGGTGAGAGGCTTGGGTTTTTTCATTTGCTGGTCTGAAAATCCTGGAAATTGTGTTTTACAGGCAGTTCTTAAGGTTTTTAGCTTGTGCACCCCTTCTGCATAACTGTGTATGTCCAGGTATCGTTGTTTATTGCCACTGAAGAGTGGCCATCTCAAATTTGGGTGTGCTGGATAAGGTAAGGATTGATACAAAACTGTGGCAAAAAAGGTGGAGGGAGGAGGAGTAGAACAGAAATACTCGAGGGAAGGGCTGAGCGTGGCCTCAGACTCATTCTCCCATGGTCTGCAGTCCATGGATTTCCTGTGCAGCTGCAGCTCCACTGGCTGCTGGAGAGGACCCCTGGATGCTGCTCCGAGGTGCTGCCGGGCAGGGGGACAGGAGGGGCAAGGGGGACAGGACAGGCAGTCCCTGGCAGGCTCACAGTGCTGCCTCCCCGTTGCTGCTCTTTGCACAGCCTGGGGGAAGGGAGCCACGCTGGGGCTCCTCATGCTTGGCATGAGTGCTGTGCTACCTGGTGGCAGACACAGGCCTTGGATTTGAGCAGGTGTATTCCATCTAGTCCTCAATATTCCTGTTGGATATATCTTGCGTGGAGGCTGTGGAAGAGCATGCTGGAAAGTTTGCTGCCTTGCCAGGGGTTTGAACTGGGTATGTGATTGCTGAGTGCACTTAGTTTTCTCTGTCTTTTCACTTTCCAAATAGTTCTGGAGATCTCATTGATAGACCAGAATAGACAAGGAATTAACTCATTTTGTATGAAACTTTAATTTTGCCTTTGACAGCCTGGAGAAATTACTGTGTCTTCACAGTATATCTTCATCTCCTCGGAGCTCTAGAACAAGGCACAAAGAAAAGAAACAGTTACTGAAGTTGGCAAGTTACTTCAAAACACCTGTTTCCTACTAGCAGGTCTCTGTGGGAGTGTCATGTAAGTCAGCAAAAATTGGGGGGGCAAAGGTAATACCGGTGACTCACATCTCTTGTTCAATGTTATGTGATTCCCTCAGAGATTGTCCTCTGGTTCTTTCCTTGTATGTTCTGAGGACATTGCCTTAAAATCAGTTTAGCTGGATGTGTGTTTGCATCCTAAATATACTGATTTGGTGGGGGATTTTTTGTTTGGTTGGGGTTTTTTTGTTTTGTTTTTGTTTTTTTTTTTCCTGCTTGTCAGAGAGCCAATAGTAGGAGAAGCGTGGAGAGGGAAATACTTCCTTTTGCTAAATTCTGATATTTCTTTTATGGCCTGTTCAATGAACAGAATCAATAGTAGATCTACTTTGGTTTCATTTTATGTTCTTTGTGGTATTCAGCGTCTCTCCAAAACAGATGGCATCCTCTTAAAATTTAAATCAAGTAATTTTGTAATGAACTTAAACACTGTGAAATCTGAACACAGACATCCCACCAGGACTCCTGGGACTCTTCACGTTTTAAGTACATAGCTGTGTCTCTGGAAGCTTAACATCTCTTCAATATAATGTTTTTCTTAATTAAACCTGTAATCTGTAAGGCAATTCCAGAAAGATTTATGGAATAATTGCAGTGCTTTCATTTCAGGAGTTAGCCTTGTTTCAGGCTCTCTGAATTCTTCCTCCAGTTCTTCAGTCAATTTTAGATTTTGTCCTGCTTTGCTTCAATGGGTCTTACTGGAGTTTGAACATTAAAATCTTTAGAATTTGTCTAAAGTGTATGAGCCATATGCACTCCCTTAGGGTTCTTCTGATGTTTTATGACAGTTTTTAAAAAGGGAGATGAGTAAGTCAGTGTAGTTGTCTTCTGCACTCCTGCAGACTTGGCAGCCCAACCTCAACCTCGTGTCCAAGTCATGTGTTGGTGTAGGGATGCACTGTTATAGCAAAGCCTTGCAGTGCTAAATATGTGAGAGGGAACCATATAATTTGTTCAACATGGATAGTTTTCCCTTAAAAATAGTAGGGATTTTCATCTTTGTCAGGTCTTGCCCAAACAACTTTGTTAAACATTTCAGGCTTTTTGCTCTTCTCATTGACACCTCTCAAAGTGACGATATTGAGTGGCAAAAGAACCAAGTATAAAAACTTGTCAGGTGGTCAGATGAAAATGTCGGTTAATTCTCTGACACACAACAGTGCAGATATTGAGCTGGTTCTCCTCAATAACCATTGTGGTAAGAGAGAAAGCTGTTTTCACAGTTTCTCCAGGACAAGCATTTTGCGTAAGCAGGAGATAAGGGAATGGGGGGATGTCTTTTACACTCTGGGAATGATATGATTAGATTCTTTCCATGTAAAATGCAATTTTGTTTGGATATGCATGTTTGGAAGGATGAATCCTATGCAAATCATGTTAGCAGAAACACAGTCATTCCTTGCAAGCAACTTTGTGCTACTAGTTCTTGGAAATCAAAGCATTGCATCAGATTGCTTGCCCTGCTTTCTGTCTGGGGTGGCCTGTTCCCTGCTGAAGATGCTTGGTGCATTTCTAAACTTGGTTGATGTTACTTGGCACATTCTGTTGATCTGTAGTAATGGATTAGTTCCAAGAGCAAATAATATAATTCAAGTACAGGTGTGAAATAGATTGATTGCTTTTATTAGAGAACAGAGCTGTTTAGGATTGTGTTCTTCCGTGGCTCTGCTCTGACAATGTTAGATTGTGTCTAAATTAATCTCGCTTCTTTTTGTTGTTGTTTTTTATTATTCTTCCCTGTGCAGTGGAGATATTTTTGCTGCTTCATCAACTCTGAGTGACTCAGTGTGTTACTGTTGCGCTGTTCTGAGTGTGGAGTTCCCCATCCCACCTTTGTGCCTTTCATCTTAGAGTTTAAGTTTCTTATCTTCACCTCCTAATTTTGATCCCATTCTGGGATTTTATGTAGTTCTATGTGGGATTTTTTGAAAAAATTATTTTATTAGGGATTTTTTTGCTTAGTCTGTAATGTAATTTAATCTCTACTTGCTCATTTCATGTCTCATGTCTTCCCTCACCCTTTCCTAGCCTTTTGTTACATTGTCTCTCTAATTATATGTAAATCTTCTCAAAACTTGCAGATGTTCCTTGTGGGATTGACTGTTTGGTCAGGTGCTGTCTCCTTTCCTGATTGACTTTGAAAACACAATTGAGTGTCTTCAAACACTGAAAACTCTTCCATTCATTTGTCTCTTATGTTTCTAATGCTTAATGAAATTGCAAGGTCAGGGACTGCGCTGGGCTACAACATTAGGGTATTAAACATCTTCTTGTACCTTGAAGTGTGTTGTTAGCATGTATAAAATGTTCAAGTAAGGTAGAAGGACTGAATTGTTGGACGCTCCGTGAGCTTCCATGCTGTCATTTGTTGCTTGACTTTTAAAGATGCTTTTTAAAAAACAATTAAATTTTTCAGTTAAACTACCAGCATTTGTGTCTGTCCTGGGAAAATGTGAAATGTGCGGTGTCTGTATGGATACAAGCTGTAGTTCTGAAGTGCTGAGATTTATTGTTTCTCTTCAGCCATTCCTTTGCCTTTGCCTTTTTTTTTTTTTTTTTGTTAGGTGCTTTTCGCTTGAAATCAGTTTCTTCCTCTTGATTTTTTGTATGCCAGAGCAAATCATTTAGGTTGATAAAAGGGAAGGATGATGCAGGAGCTGGTGGGAGGGAAGCAGAAGACTCTTACAATGGCATTTTTTTCCTAAATGATTTGGAGCATGTGTGGAACTCCAGGCTCATTAGCCCAGGAGAGCTCTTTGTACAGGTACATTTACACAGGGTGACCCAGATATTGTAGTGAAAGGTGCCTTGATGTACAGACAATGTATGTAACTACAAAGCCATCATTCTGTAGAATGAAAGTACACGGAACCAAAACATTTTGAGGTCAGCTAATTTCTTTTAGTATTTTTTTGAAGGTGTTGTTTCAGAACAAGCCGCATTCTCAGTAACTTTTTTCTTTGAGTGGCTCTAAAAGCTCTCAAAATTGCTGATACAAATTCCCAAGCTAGTGTAGTGGACAGGAAGAGCGTGGTTTGGAAGAAAAGGCTGATTATGTGCAATCCCGAGTGGGAAGAGCAAGTATTTATAAACAAGCCTGCTCTGAAAAAAGTATGAGCAGTATTTTCTCTATGGAATTTCTTCAATTTGTTATTCTTACAGAACTTAAGATGTTTATCAGTTATTTTCCAGTGTATAAAACTTAATGAGCTTGTACATAAAGCAGAGAGTAGAAGAATTTTCTTTTGCTTCTATTTGGCTCTTCTAACTATAGAAGGTATTGATCAAACTTTTCTCTTGGTTTTAGGTTCTCACATTGTATAACAAAGCAGAGAAAATAGAGGTCTTTCTCAGGAAGCTTGAGATACATGTGGAATATTTTTCTTTTTCTAAAAACCAAATATTTGGCACTTGTTTGTCTTTTCTGTTGTCTGTCTTTCTAAGCAACCAGTCTTTCAGTGAATGGGGATATCTTAAAATTTCTAGAGGTGTAGCTAAAGATTGCTTTGATAGCTAGTAGGATACGTGACTTTTAATCTGAATTTGTTTTGCCAAGCAGTTCTACACATTGTTATGAAGGAACTGGTTTTCTTTATGGATGAGACACGTGAGTTTGTAAAGTTCAGCTGATGCCAACTTGTATGCGTCATTTTCATGGGCTGGTAAAACAGGAAAGGTGACTTGGCTCTTGTGACACACACTTTTGATCACTTCCACGAAGTAAATGGGAACTGAGAAAATCTTACTGTCCCTACAGAAATAATTTTGCGTTTTTTGGTCAGAAATGAGTTCATTATTTTAACAACACTGATGTCAGATGCACAGGGACAGCTATGTTTATTGTTTGAATTGCAATTCTGTCTGAGATTGCACTGAATGTAACTCAAAGTGGCCTTTGAGCAGTTCAGCTTTCCTGCTGCTGCTCCTGCAGCCCCAGCAGCAGGGAATCCAACAGTGCTGGAAGAAACTGCTGGAGAAACACAGTGAATGACAGAGCAGCAAGGCTGTGCTGAGCCCCTTCTGCTGTGGTTACACAGCTTCTAGCAACAGCTTGTTGGGTTGATTTAAGCTGCTGTTGCTCTGTCTGGGTTAGCTGTGGTCACTCTTGTGATTGCAGGATGAGTAATCATTAAACTTTGCTGCCTCTGTGTGTAACCTGTCCTGTGTTACCTGGTCTGCAGTCATTTAGCAGGTGGTTTGGAATGCAGATTGAGAGATGCTTTCTATGTCAGTAGTTCAGTGTGTCGCAGATTTAAATTCTTTTTATAATGGGAGAAATACTAATTAAAATTTGTAGTTTAAAATCCAAGTGATAGTTTTCTCTACTTGTCTTTGTTGAGAGAACTGTTGTTGTTACAATCTTTGTTTTCTGTAGTTTCAACATTGTAAAGGAGCTGGTGGGTGCTGCTTTCAGGCAGTAGATTGCCATTTTAAGGATCATGTTGTTGATTTATTTTTAACACTGATGGGTTAATAGTCTGTGAAAAGATAAGTGTTACTATTTAGCAAGAAATAAGTAACAATGAAAATAAAGAACAGCTCAAGTTTTAAAGTGTGGAAATATATCCAAATGGGGTGGTCAAAGAATGTTTAGAATAATAGTGGAATCCTCTTTCATGAGGCAAGTAAAGTCTTGGGATGCTCTGTGGGGAGTAATCCCACACTATCATGGGGTTATTTACTGTGGCTGTGGTGTGTTTATGTATTAAAGCTGTGATTTGTTACTAACACTTTGGTTTCATGGTGGTAACACTGCAGAATTGTACAGCTTTTTAATTCAGCATTTGTAGTAGTAATGCCTGATATTGTACAGTGGAACATTATAGTATTCTGCTTTGGGTGTAGAATGCTGGTTGGAGACAATCCAGCAAGACTCAGTGGTGCTCCTCAATCCATGCCATTCCCTTTTGAGACCTTGATGTTTATTTATTTATTAATTTTTGTTATTATTATTCACTGAATGCTGTGATCTCTCCTGTTGTGAGGTGCCTGAAGGTCTCTTGTGAAGGAAAACAGAGGTTTGCTTTCCTCTTTGGAATTCCCCTATTCTTGCAAATTTATCATTCCTAGTAAAAGACAGGAGCTTTGTGTTTGGATCTCTGTAGATAAACCTGAGCTATATTTCCCCCCTTTTAATCTCATAATTATTCCTTTGAGACAAAGGAGAAAATTAAGGCAAAGATGACGTGGTCCTGCTTTTCTGGTGCAAGCAGGCTGATAGAGCTTCCTTGACCTGTGGTTTGGGATTTGGTGGTGCTGGAGAAACAAACATCACCCGTGGTTCACAGCACAAATAGTTGGTCAGCCCCACAGAAGGGCAGCTGCTCCATGGAGTCAGAAATAGTGAGGGTACCAAAGGCAGCCTGTAGAGATAGAGCCTTTGGCAAAATAGTTTTCTATATAGTTTAATATTGCTTTGAGCAGGAGCTGAAGGGCTGTCCAGGGGCTCACATTTTACACTGGTTTGAGCCAATAGCAGATTGTGTATGTTACAGATAAATGTCAAAGATCATTTTCTCTCTTTCTTTATTGTTGGTTTGTTGTTCCCCGTTTCTTCTTTTTCTCTGTCCTGGAGCTGAGCTGTGCAAGCTTCTGCATCAACAGGAATAGAAACAAATCAATCCTGAACTAAATCAGTTGCTTTCACGTGGCCCCTGTGCTGCTCAGACATGCAGGATCACAAGGAGGCCCTGAATGGCTCCTGTGGCTGCTCTGTGGGGCCATGGATGTGCAAAGGGTGGCTCAGCACTTGTCTGTTGTACCCAGTGAGAGGGACCTGTTTGCTTGAAAATTTCAAAATCTAGAATTTTATAAATGATGGAAATTGCAACTGTAAGGCAGGAGGTAATTTGGAAACATCTTAATAACTTAATACTTACAATCTTAATACTGCTGTGGGAATGTTTATTGGGGGTCAAAGTTGTTTTGCTCAGTTATTTGTCAACAAGGGCCAACTATGATACAGAAAATATTTGCCTTTTGGGAAAAAGGTACTGTGAAATGTTTTTAAGGTGTGTGGAGTTACAAAAGGCCTTTGGTAAGGTTTTGTAAGGGAAACAGATAATGCTGTGTATAGTTGCTCTCTGGATTCCAAACTTTAAGCACTTTGTGTTTTGGTGTGATGGGATTTTAGCGGGGAGCTTTGTTGGTTTGGTTGTTTGTTTTTCCCCTTCCACCTCTTACGATCTCACTGAAAACTACAGGCAGCACTGTAGGCTCCCTTTACATTGTACAGACACGTGTATGTTTCACATTTAGGTTGGCATTGTCAGTGGATATTGGTTCTTTAAGGAAATGGCTTCCCCTGCTGTTAGTGGCAGTTGATTTGTGTTACATTGTTCCAGTGTAATTGTTGAAATAGTTACCGTGCTTTAAATTCAGGAAGGAAAACAGCACTGCTTTGCTTGCCTCGTTTATCTCAGGACTGGCATACCAGGGTGAACGTTGTTATGCAAACATAAACTTACACTGTTGTTCTTTGGGCTTAGGGCTAACTTACCTATGTCTCAATGCTTGTGTTTTATGCAGGGTTCAGTGGTCTCAGTTTAAAGGTTATTTTATTTTCAAACTGGAGAAAGTTATGGATGATTTCAGAACCTCAGCTCCTGAACCAAGAGGGCCCCCCAATCCAAATGTGGAATATATTCCCTTTGAAGAGATGAAAGAAAGAATCCTGAAAATTGTCACTGGATTTAATGGGTATGTATCCTTTGTTTTCTAAAATCAGGATAACAAACATATTTCCCCAGTTTTTAACACGGTCGCTTGTACTGTCTCTGTGACTCTTCCTTTTGCTTCCTCAAATAGATGAGCAGAAGCAAATATGCACCTTGGGAATACATTACAGTAGTTTCTGAAGTTAATTATTGTGTCACTGAATGAAAAGTGTGACATGTGACATGCTGTGATGTAATTCACTTTGTTTTTTCAATACACCGTTAGTTTTTGAACAGTGCAGTTCAAAGAAGTATCATATTACTGTGTGCATTTAAGAGGTTAAATAGACAGTAAAGTCAGATTTCTTTTAGTGCATTTTGAAATACCAAATGGAAAGAGGTCTGCTGGTGTTCAGTTCCTGATTGTTTTGTGGCAGTTCACTGGCTTTTGAAGAAATCATGTTGTGAGAAACAGGGTGTGACCAGGAGGCAAAGGTGTACCTGGGTTGGAATTACTACTTATGCCAGATTCAAATTCATAGCTGAAGTGACACCGATGAGGGACGTTTGATCTGTTGCTGACAGTGTCCTAGATTGAAATGTATCTGTGCCCTTTGCTGGTGTCTAATTTTGGAAGTTTTTGTTTCCTTTCAATAAAGCTCCTGATGTTTTTGTCTTATTTGGTGTGTCCTTTTTACTAGCTTATGTAGTATTTTTGTTGTTTCTAAACTGGATTACATACTTGCCAAAAGCTGAATCATTCTGGTTGTGGTGCTCAGTGCTTGTTAAGAGACTTTGAGCATTTTTCTCAGCTTGTTGATAAATGGGCATGTTCTAAATCTTGCCTTCCTGGTACTCTGAAATTTCAGGTTCAGAGGTGCTACTGACATGTCCTTAGTATTGTATTTGATGCTGTATTTATAATTTATACTGTCATTGTTCCATGCTACTTCGTTTATTTGCAGTTTAGGAGTCTTAAGTCAGATCTCCTCTTCCCCCCACAGTTGCTCTCATGTAGGAGACTTCTAAGAATGTGAAGTTCAGCTTGTTCTCAGCTCCCCAATATTTATACCGGGCTGCTTCACTACAGGAATTTAAAAACAAACCTATCCTTTATGCTCAAGTCTGCCTCTCCCCCGCCTCCCCCAGCTTTTTGTTAATGCTTCGTTGCCCACAAAATGGGTAATGTTCTCCCAGGGACAGCTAATGAATGGGCTGCTGTTATCTGCTGTTGTTCCCAAGTGCACTGAACAAACCTCTGGATGACGAGTCTGGAGCTTAGGCTGTGCCTGTGCTATTTTCATCCTTTGCTGTAACACTTCAGGGTGCTCAACTTCCTCATACTTTGCAGTGAAACTCCCAGGCTTTGAGGAAGCAAACTGCATCCATTAGTTACCTTAAAGGAAATAATGCCTGGGGATGTTTCAGGATCTGGGATTGCAGAGTGGTTTCTTCAGTAAATCCTGTAACCCCCACAGAGAGGATGTGATCGTAAAAGCTAAAGTGTGCAGAGATCTGTCCAAAAAGGGGCAGCAGCAGGTTTTGGATTGTGTGATTTGTGTATTCAGGCTTCTTCAGAGCTGTGGGTGTCAGGGTACCAGGGCAGACAAGGAACCTACTTGATGTGACTTTATTATTGGAATATTTTTATTGGTGTTTGTTTAAGAGAGAGGGAAGGAGTTCATTCAAAGTAGCAAATTTGTAAAAACTTTTAATTTGAGTCAAAGAAGTAACACATTACAAATGACTCCTGTTTTGGGGTCCTTCTAGCTGAAATGCCTTTTAAAGAAAGCACAAACTGGCTCTTTTAACCTGTCTGTATCTTACTTGATATGGTGTCTGCACAGGTTTGCAGAACCAGATTCTCTCTAGAATTCTCTTACAATTGATTTGGAGTAGAAACTTCTGCCATTTTTTTATCCTTTTATCTTTTGTTAGTGAAACAAGGAAGTTCCAAGATAAATTATTGGGGATCTCTGATGACACAGAAGTTTTCACAGCATGAATATAATAGATCATAATCCAAATTTCATTTACAGGGGATTTTTTTGCTACAATTTGATATAGCTGTTATAAGCAATTTTCCCAGATCCCTCTGCAGTCCTGTCCAAATGAATTTTTGGTTTGTAATTCACTCTGCACTGTCGTGCTGGAAGTGCAGTTTTGAGTGTGTTGGTATAGAATTTGAAGTGGTTACCTGAAGTGGGCAAATCAGGACTATTCATGCAGCTCATGTGCTGAACTAATTAAATTTCTGAGCATTTACAATCAGTTCTCGTACTGCTCACAAACTTTTCATTGGTGTTCCTTTATAGATTTACACCAATTTAAATTGCTTCTGTTGTAAAATCACGTTGTTGAACTATTTTAAAACAATAGTTTTTTCACCAGAAAGAGTTCCTGAGACGAAGTTACCTTTAGGTTTTGCCAACTAAAAGCATTTGTAGATGATGAAGGAGTTCCATGCAGAGGGGTGATTGTGTGGCACCGGGTGCCATCTGCTGCTCAATGCATGAAGTTCACTGTGCTGTGAAGAATGTGGAGGGAAACGAGTTGGCTTTGGCCTTTTTCTTTTTAACTGGTTATAGCTGAGTGTGAAATAGGAACACAGCTTTTCCTTCTGGAGTTACTTGCAGGCTACACATTTCTTGAGTTTTCTGTCTTGGGGAATTAACACTGTGTTGATGTTCCAAAACAGTTCATGTCACAGCATTCCAGGGGACCACTTAAGTACAGCTAAACCCAAGTTAGCCAGGTTCTGGTTCCCCAGGATGTCTTACAGGTCTGGGTGGTAGAGAATACTTTAAAAATCTGTATGTTTTTGTTTCTGCTGAATAAATGGATTTTTGAATTGACTGTCTATTCCATTAAAAAATAGCAAAATCTCTTTAATTATGAATTTCCAACCCCAAACCAAAATGACCATCACAAGAAATAGTAAGATCAACTTACCATATTTTACCTGTATGGAAAGATTACAGATCAAGTAAATTCTTTGTGACTTAAAAGTTGGAAATTTCGTTAATAGAAGCCACTATGCAGGAGCTGAATATTGTGAGTATTGATTTGATCTTAAAGGTGTCTTCTAAGCTTGATGATTTTATGAAGAATTTGTGTCTCAAAAATTGCTGGTTGACCAGTGAAGAGCAAGGGAAGGGAAATTAATAATGCCAGAACTACTGTCAAGCTTAAGAGCCTTCATGTAATAAACTGAATTAGCAGGAACACTTGTGCCTGTGGTTTTTCTGGTTTGTTGAGGATTAGGACTTCCTCAGTAACATAATGTACAGGCAGTTCTGAAAAACATCATTAAATTGTTGATACTTAGTCACTGTCTGCGTACTGTTGGCTTTTAGTTAAAGTGAAGTGTCACATGGGATGATGAATTGGAGCTGTGCTGACCTTGTTGCACTGAGCTGGTGGAGATCTGGGCATCTCTTAATGTGGCTTTTTAGCTAATGAGCAAAGCTGGAGATCCATGCTGTGTTAGCTCGTGACAGGCTGGAGATACCATGTACTGACTTCCTTAGAAAATAATAAATGTGGAATTTGGACAGAAATTTACAGTATAGGGATATACACACACATGCATGTTAGTCTGGATTGATGCTGCACTGGATTTGGTACCAGTTGTATTCCCAATGACAAAGTGGTTCATAAATACTGTATTGTATCAAATATTATTCTTAGTTAACTTTTTAAATTCCTTTGGCTTCAACTTCCAATAGTTAACTGTAAAAATGCGTGGTACTTCATAATTTTACTGAAATATTTTTGATAGAAATTTGTTAAAATGTGACATTGAACTTGGACTGAAGTTACCTCAGGCAACTGGGAATTGTCTGTAAAGTGTTGCTTGTCTGAAAGGTCAGTTGCTCATTTCAGCAGGGGTGAAATTGAGAACAGAACTGTCAGAAACAAAAATGTGTTTATAGGGTGTCTATGGGCTTATACATCACTTAGTACTGCTACTACTACAACCACTACTATTACTATTATTATTATATTTTTCCTGATCTGTTCCTTGATAGATGAGTACATTGTCCAGTTGTAGCAAAATAGATTATTTGTAACAGCTGAAGTATAATGGTTCTACTAATTCCAACATTTACTGCTTTTTCTGTAACCATGTTTTGTAAAACCTGAAATAAACTACCAGTTGAGACTTTTTTAGCTCTAAGTGTGTATGACTCACATTTGTTTTGAATCCCTTATAATTTCTGTTCTGTGTATTTGAATAGTTTGGTCAGAAAGTTTACTGTTGATCTGCTTTCCTTTTCACTGTGTAAATGAATCCTTTGAGTTGTGGGATGATGCACTGAGGATTCTACTTGGGTTTTGTGGTGGTGAGCACAGGAAACAGCTTTGTATGAGACAGGGGAAAATAAAGCCTTGAGGTGCCACCCAATATTGCTCATGGTAACAAATTTCAGTACTGGTTTTGTTCCACCACCTCAGTAAGGGAGAGAAACCAATAATGTTGTTGCTTCCTAACAGTCGTACTTATTAAAATAAAATTAAATTGTTATAAATCTATTTCATTGCAGCATCCCCTTCACTATCCAGCGACTCTGTGAGTTGCTGACGGATCCTAGGAGGAATTACACAGGAACAGACAAATTTCTAAGAGGTGTGGAAAAGGTATGTATTTCTCTGACAGAGAGTACAGCTCTGCAGTCACAGTCACCACTTAATACCTTCCCAATTGCTCCCAAAGGTCTGCTGCTTTCCTTGGGGCTCAGAGCCACAGTACAGCTAATGGCTGCTCTTAAGTGTCTGAGTTTGTTTCATACCTTTCAGCAGCAAAAAGCAGTTTTAAAATAACTGCAGACATAAAAATTAATCTCAGGGCTGCAACTGCTGTGTTTCCAATCACTGTGCAATACTCCACCTGTAGTTTGTAGAAGGTGTATTGGCAGTTTTTGTATGGAATCCTAGTTAGAAATTATCAGATGAAATACCCTGAATCTTTTGATCAGGAATTTCCTCTCACATTCGGTTTCAGAGTGGATCCAGAAGTAAAGAAGAAGGGAGGCCCTGTCCCGCCAGTGTCTTTTGTTTCATTATTTCAATCCTATGGTGTAGCAGAGTGTGCCTTCAGAAGAGCACACAGGTGTCTTAACTGGCATTTTATAGCTTGTATCAGAACGTGGGATCCTTCAGAAGCCAGGAAGAAACTTTGAAGAGGTGGTTCCACAATAGGATGCTTCAGCACTTCTCAATACTTTGTTCTCAGAGATCCCTCAGTTAGAAATTACAGACACTCGGGCCTGGGGCTTAATTTGCTGGTCTTGTTGGGACAGTAACAAACTTAATAAAATCCTGACCTTGTAAGAGAGAGCAGAGGTATTTTAACAGATAGGACCAAACTCCTGTAACTGTTAAAAGTTCTGGGGTGTTGTCAAGAGCTGAAGCTTCTGTTTCTGAACTCCTGATATGTTTGTTGTTTGTATATTACAGAATGTCATGGTTGTCAGCTGTGTATATCCATCTTCAGAGTGAGTATAATCCTCTTCTCCATGCAACTTCAAACTTGTGTTAGTAACAGGGGGATGCATGTGTGTGTCTGATATATCTCTCTTGGTGTCAGTAGTTGTATCTAAAAGCCAGACATGCAGAGTTCAGATTTTGTTATCAGTAGTTCAGTCAGCAGGGATGGTGTCTGCAAGTCTAATAATTTGGGAATAAATAAAAAGCCCTTGGGGACTGACAGTGGTAAGACAACTTTGTAGGTTTGGGATTGGGAAATGCTGTGCAAACAAGCTTGAAGTGATTTAAAGTTCCTTTATTCATAACATTTTGATTTTTTTTTGTTTATTAGGAAAAATAATTCCAGTAGTTTAAATCGGATGAATGGTGTTATGTTCCCCGGAAATTCACCAGGGTACTCTGACAGGTGAGTTTAGTCCCAGGGGTAAACTTCTACTGGATAAAAGCAGTGGAGGTCTGGGAATAAGTACCCTTAAAACTGAAGTGTGACATGGAATACAGGGGAATGGGGATAGAGAAGGCATGAACATGTGTGCCATGTACTCTGTATTTTGATCTCTCTCTAACCTCATTGTTGAGAATTTTTTTTTTGTTACTTAAATTTTTTAATCAAATTTGCACGTTGTAGTCAAGGAATGTTTTATTCAATATAAAACAGCAAAGCCCCTCACCTATTTGTTTAGTTTTGCTGATCTTTTAAAGGAAAGGTATAACTACTTTCTGGCAACTAGGAACAAATTACTTAACTGAAAGGCTGGATTAACTTTTCATTATTAATTTTAAAGATCGAATGTAAATGGCCCTGGAACCCCCAGACCTGTGAGTCGGACGAAGGTTTCGTTGTCAACTCCCATGACAACGAACGGTTTGCCAGACAGCACAGAGCATAAAGAGCCCAGCTTGCAGCAAACAGAGGAGAAGAAACACAGGTTTGTCAGGAGGACTGTATTTGGAGCTTTTATTACTCTTAGCTTTTTTATTTATGTTTTAAAAACAGTTTAAAAAAGACTGACCCTCTAAGAACACATAATGGAGTCTTAAATCAGGAGTGATGACTTTGAGGTTTGTTATTTAATAAGTGAAGCAAATTCTATTGTTATCACTTAATGTGTTTAAATCGAAGTAGTTGCTACTTTTTTCTTAAAGTTTGACAAGATACAGAATGTTTGTCTTCATTAAAAGCTACATCTGGTTTTGTTGCTTGTAGTGAATCACCAGCGTCTGAATCAGAAGGTGCTCAGAGCAGTCCAGTGAAAAATAAGCACTCTGAGGATGATCCTGCAGAAGCAGAGGGACATGAGGTAAAAAGACTTAAATTTGACAAGGAAGGGGAAGCCAGAGATGCATCAAACCAAACTGCCTCCAGTGAAGTCTCTTCAGGCATGGGGGAAGAGACAGAAGCATCCTCTACATCTCAGGATAAAGAAAAAGATGCTACCTGTGCCAGACAGCACTGTACAGAGAAAGAAGAGGAAGGTATTTCAGATTTTACTGTCTTCCTTTACTTCCAAGGAGTGGGATTTTTTTTTGCTGGGATTGCTGAAGGTCTCCAGTTGTGCTTAAAGAAGAGCTGCTTGTTCATAATTCAATTTTGCATAATTCAGCAATTCTGTTATTTCTTTTTCCTTGGTCCTACACTCAATATGAAACTTAGGCAAGGGTACTTAAAATCTTCTGAGGCCATTAATGAAATCAGGGTGCCCCAAGAATTCAAGAATCCCTATGTTAGGGTATCATCAGGTGTTCTCAGCCCTTCTCCAGAACAGGGATGGGTTATAGCTCTGTTTGACTGTCTCTATTAATTATGGAATTTATTTAAATACAGATAGAAATTTGTGTTCTTTCACTGAGGAGACAGAGCAACAATATCTCCACATCCTACTAGAACAGTAAAAATTATCTCACTGTAGGGCAGGTGCTGTACTTAAGTTAAAAAAAGTAAATAACTACAGTTAAGAGACTAACCTATTTTTTACATATTCTTTAATGTTTCCTTTGAATTCTTTTTTGTGGGTCATGTATTTGTACAGTGTTCCTGTAGATCATGATGGCTGTACAGCTGAAACAGCCATGGTTTCATAATTTCCAAAAAACTGCTTCTGAAGGCAAATGAAAGATATGGGGAAAGCCAGAAAAAGTTACTTCTTAAACTTTGTCTTTATCCAGTGAAGCTTAATTAAGTGAAGCTCCCTGTTAAGTAATTTTTTATTGTATGTTGGGATAGTTTGGATATCCTGAAAAACTATCAGGTGGCTCTGATTCTTTACATGTTCTAATAAAATTGGGGTTTTTCTGTTTTTCCTGTCCTTGGCTGTGCTGCGGAAGTTTTGCTCAGCTTAGCTCGGAGTGGGAAGTAGCAAGATTAAGGAATGTTGGAAAATCCCTTGGTAATACTTTACTTTTTGTTCCTAGAGTCCTTCATGTCTCCCAGAAACGTTGGTCCTGACAGAAAAGATCAAGAAAAAGACAGTGACTCCTCGAGTGTGGCTGAAGAGAGCTCTGAGGAGAACAATCAGATGGAGGAGTCTGACCAGCCACGGGCAGAGAAGGATTTACACTCGGCTGACAGTGACATCAGTGCATCTGCCAGTGGTGGAGCTGGCTGCAGTGACACAGAAGAGCTGGGGTCCTATGCTAGTGAAACTCCAGAAAACTCCTCAGAGACCCCGATGGAAAACAGTGATGAAGCCACAGAAGCTGCGGATGAACCTATGGAGCAAGACTAATTTAAATAAACTTAGAGGCAGTATTTTCCATAAGGCTCCGGTTTTACACTGTATAAATAATTTTATGTAATAAAGTGGACCTTTAGTTTTACAAAAAGAAGCAGGTTGTAAAATAAACTTCTCCATGGATTGAACCTTGAAAGAGTTGTACATGATAAGAACTGTGAATACCAGCTCCTTCAGGTCCTGCTTACCGCTGAACTTTCGTTTGGTCAAATCAGTGGTTTGTGTATAGTTTTTTTTATTTAGAATAAAAGTTTTTAAACTGGAAGGTAATTATAATTTTGACAACTTTTTTGGAGATCACCACACCTAGTTGTATGTAAGCAAGAAAGCTTTTTGTCTTGTCTTTTTCTGACAGCTCTAGCAGTTACTTCATATTTTGGTTACAGTTTCAACATTTGACATGTGAAATTCGGGGTTTCAGGCTGGTTTCTGGATTTTTATTTAAATACACACCAGGAAACCTTCTGTTGTGTGTTTCAAATGTGTTCCATTTCACACACACATCTTCACACAGCATGCACACCTCCGTGTACCCTCGCTGTTCGAAGGGGGAAAGGGTATATTTTTCTGTTTCTATAAAAGATAAATACAGCAAATACTTTTTCTATAGGAAAAGACTGAGTTCACCTCAAGGCACTTTGCTTTGCCTCTGGAAAAACAGAACACATGAAATCTGGCCCATACGAAACCCTGGAAGTACTAACATTGTTGAAAACACCAGAGTAAACACATTCCGAGAGAACTGTTCCAATGACAACATTTTTGTATACTTCTGAGGTGCCTGAGTGAAAGGAGTTCATTTATTTATGAGAAAATGTGCTTTATGTTGAGAACGTTGTAATCAAAACATTAGCTTAAACTTTTGTAGAAGAAATGTTTGAAAATAAAATACCTTGGAAGAAATGAGCAGGTATTTGCCTTTTTGAGTGCTTCTTGGAGCTTGTGAATATTGTAGAGAAGTCTCAGAGTTCCTCCAAGGTTGGCAGGTGGCATCGGGCTGATCACACCACGGGATGGGAAGGGTGGAGACGTGACCCTGGTCATGTTCCTGACCTACAAGGGTTAGGGGTGCAGAGGAATCACCACGATTTGTATAACATTTTGGAAGTGAACTAAATATTTTTGAACATGCTACTTTGACAGCCAGTGTTACATTTTTTTCAAACCAGCTCAAAGCACAAACTACTGCTTTAAACTCAATATTTTCCAGTTCCCATATTTAAAGACATGCAAGCTGCAACCTCCCAGTCACAATTACTGGCTGCCAAATTTATACCTGTTTCTTCAACTGTACCTTTTTGATATTTAGAATTTTTAAATTTCTGTAAAGTAGATTTTTTGTAGATTGTAATGAGTGCTCACTGCCATTGTGAAACGGTATATAATTGTATAATTTCTGTGTGTAAACTGAATGCTTGGGCTTTCAATACAGTATTCATATAAAGCAATAAATATTAATGTTATGAAATATCTGAGTACATTTTTATCACACTTGTCCCTCTTTGGTTTTAAGTTCATGTACCTGAAGTACAGAAATGACCTCTGAAATGCATGCTGATAGTTTCTTGTACTACATGGTCTGCTTTGTATTGTTTGGGGGAAATTTAGGTTTTGATTAATACCAGAATTAATTTGGCTCAGTTGGATTATTTATAAAGTTATTTCTTGCTGATGTTATCTATCAAGTTGTGAGCAGACAGGATTCAGGGAGACGCTTGCAAAAAAAAAAATCTTGATCAAAATCCCCTTGCAGAAGGAGAATTGTACCTTGACTCATTTTCATTGTGCTGAAGGGTTGGATGTGTATTATCAAATTCAAGGACTGAACCAGTATGTTGAAATTAGGAAAGTTTAAGAATATAGTGACATCTTACACTTTTTTTTCTTTTTAATACTTTGCCAATGAGAAAATTTTAAGATTTCTAAGTTTAGAGATTTCTGAAATTTTCTTTAGATTGTTTATTTGTGACAATATTGTCAATAAACTTGTTCTTTAAGCACCTGTGACCTTTCCAGATGTTTGTTTGAGTAGTGTTAGTGCCACTCCTGCAGAGGGATTTTGAGGTATGGATCCACTTCTGTATCTGCCACTTATTTTAAAGGCTAATAAAAATTGAAATAATGCTTCAACCTCACAGCAAAGATCTTCATCCTAAATGTGTACCCTACATTTAACGAAATCTGCTTTAAATTCCCTAATTACACACCCCAGAGCACACGACTTCAAACTGAGAGTGGGTTTAGATTGGATATGGGGAAGAAAGTCGTGACTGATGGTGCTGAGGATGTCCAGAGCAGCTGTGGCTGTCCCTGGATGCCTGGAAGTGTCCAAGGCTGGATGGGACTTGGAGCACGCTGGGACAGTGGAAGGTGTCCCTGCTCTTGGCAGGGGTGGGATGTGCTTTAGGATCATCCCCAACCCAGACCATTCTGTGACTCTGAGCCTTTGTTTGTGTACAGCCAAATGGAGCATTCTGCTTCTCGAGGGAGACGTGGGGTTAAACCCCACAAAACCAGCAGCAGGTGCTTGATAGTGTTTGTGGGTGGGTTTCCTATAAAAAATTACATGGCACGAGAATATAAAGTGGAGTTTTATTCTTCAGAGTACAAGGTCGAAGTCAACACTTAATTCTGCTCTTGATATTTAAAAAAAAAAAAAAAAAAAAGTAAAAAATCAATTCCTTATGTTATCCAAGGTTCTCTGTCAGCCTTGATTTTTAAACCTCAGGGAATACTTGAAAGCTTGCCCTGGGGAGAGCTTTCTACTACAGCATGGATTTGGGGTTGTAGAGACTGGATTTGGACTTCAAATGTTCCAAAAAAGTCTTTGCGCTGAGTGAATGGAGCAGAAGTTGCTGGATTTCAGGGTTAATTTACGGGCAGCAGCTTCTACTGCAAGACCATGCAAGGGCATTGCTCCCAGTGGGAGAGGTTTGCTGTAAGGAGGACAAATAAATCCTGGAATCCTTTTGCCTGGGATCCTCATGTGTCCCAAATGGAGCTCAGGACAGCAAAGCCCATGGACCTCTGGGGCTGTGTCCTTGCCTGAGGCAGCACAAAGCTCTGGGCCAGGGATTATTGCTGCTTTTGCATTGCTAACCAGCTCCAGGACTGATTGGGATTTCTTCTGAAAATCCTTTTGGGTCTACTGTGGACTCCCACAAAGTGAACTTTCTTTTTAATATAAAAATTGTGTTCTGCAGGTTTCCAAGGCTGGGGCACCTCTGCAGCACCAAGTATTGTTTAAACATTTCAGCAGGAAATGCTCTTAGCTGGAGGAGTAAATTGGAATTGTGTTTCAGTTGATGCCTGGCCTGGGGGATGCAGGAAATGGGCTAAAAAAATAATCTGCTTCAGCCTGTGAGTTGTTTTGTGTGTGTGCTGTCCTTTGCTCGAGCAGTTCACTGTTAAGCTGCATCACAACTGTCCTGGGTCTGGTGTAAAAGAATCAAGCTTTTATTTTTAGCTTCTTTGTTAATTGTATGTGAGGAGAAAAAAAAAATAAACCCAGAGAGAAAGCCTGATAGAATCTTAGTTCTATGAGTTTTCTGTTGCAATAGTTAAGTGGCAACACAGTGATTTATTAAAAATAATAGATTTTTTTTCCTAGAATGGATGCCTTCTATTGACTGCAACTGTATAGAACACCTTCGGCACTCCTTTGGCATTTTTCACGCATGCAGTGCACTTCTAGGAAGAGTTTAAAGGTTATTTGCATCTCTGTCTGTCTCAGGTTGTGTTTTTCAGTGAGACAAGGGTTGTGGATTGCTGCTGGCATCCAGTTACATCCCTCCATTACCAATGGGAGGCCCATGTTGTGTGAACTGTAAGCACTTGTAATCAACTTTTCATCCTCATTCACCTGAAGGACTTCTTGAAGTAGTTCTATAATCCCGTGGGAAGCAAAAGAAGGGGTGTGAAAAGGGTTGAGGAGAAAGCAGAGCTGTGTGGGCCAGCAGCACGAGCGATGTGCTGGGGTAACACAGATGGGGACAGCGAGCCCAGCAGAGCATGGCCTGTCCTGGTGGGGAGGTCACACAGCTCTGCATGTCCATATTCCTTGGAAAGGGAAGAAAACTCTTGTGAAAGCTCATTCCCTTGACGGGAAACCCGAGCTGTGGAGCTGCTCCGGACACGGGGCAGAGCACGAGGGGAAACCTTAGACGCTGCGGGAGCGGGGTGATGGAGAGCGTCACTCCCGGGTGATGGAGAGCGGCATTCCCCGGTGATGGAGAGCGGGACTCCCGGTGATGGAGAGCGGCATTCCCCGGTGATGGAGAGCGGGACTCCCGGGTGATGGAGAGCGGGACTCCCGGGTGATGGAGAGCGTCACTCCCGGGTGATGGAGAGCGGCATTCCCCGGTGATGGAGAGCGGGACTCCCGGGTGATGGAGAGCGTCACTCCCGGGTGATGGAGAGCGGGACTCCCGGGTGATGGAGAGCGGCATTCCCCGGTGATGGAGAGCGGGACTCCCGGGCGATGGAGAGCGGCATTCCCGGGCGATGGAGAGCGGCATTCCCCACTGACGGACGGACGTGTCCCGGTGCTTCCGGGCCTCAGGGCTCTGTTGGGTACAACATTTCGTGGGCAGGAAGGGCCGGTGATAGGGACGGGGACAAGGAGGGGACGCGCGGCCGGCAGAGGCCGCCTCGGGAACGCGGGATGTGCTGGGACATCACCGGAGCTGCCACAGCAAAGCTGTCACAGATCCCTGCCCGGAGAACAAACCCACAGATCGGGCAACCTTCCACTTTACAGAGACCAGGGATGCCTTTATAATTTTAAATCGAACCCCTTTAAAGTTCACAGCTTTGCAAACTTCCCTCTCAAACTTCCAGCCTGATTTCGGCGAGAGCTGAGCCGTTCCTGTGGTAATTCAGTGGCTCCAGGAGATGGAGCTTTAGAACAGACAAACCTCACACTGTGGGAAAACGGGCGCGGAGATGCTCCAGGAGCAGCTGATGCCTGAAGTTTCAGCTTTCATGTTTTTCAGACTCTGTGCTGCCCAGGGTGCAGCTCTGAGCTCACATTGTGTCACTCAGCTGGAAGATAAATCCTTTCCCTGCTGCACACCAAGGACAAGGGGTACAAGTTTTCAGGCCCAAAAGCACAAACAAGGGTGGACAGAAGAGAGAAAACAAGAAGGACTGCATAACCTGAAGCTGTATTTGGACAATTAAAAATTAACCCTCAATATGCAAATGGACCAAAACTTACAAAAGTGAGAGACCTCGTGACTGGGGGTCCATTTTTTGTCCATTTTGTGACCATTTTGTGTCCATTTTGTGGCCATTTTGGGTCCACCTTGGGTGTAGCCCCGTCAGGCTCTTGTCCTGTCCAAGGTGTACCTTAAAGGCCTTTTAATAAATATCTACTTAATTCTGCAGCTCTGTCCAGTCCCTGTTCCAGGTCAGCCTTCCCAAGGCATCACAGCAGCCTGAGAAACGGGAGGTGCAAAAGTTTTTGTTTTGCTTTTTTCCTGTCCTGATTTGGAAAGATGTTAAGGAGCTGCTTTGTTCTCCATCATCTGAATGACTGTTTATGTGGCAGACAGACACTCCTGCCTGCCCTTGGCGTCACTTATCTCCCTGGGAATCTCAGCAAGGAGTGACAGTCCCTGTCACAGGGGCCTCTCTCAGGCAGTTTCCACACCCTGGATCTTGCCTTTGGATGTTCTCTTGCTGGGGAGCCCCCATAAATCAGCCCCTGGTCAGTGACTGCTGCACTCCTCGATTCATTCCAGGAGTGATTCATGTAAATTCCCCTACAATTTGGGGAGCAGGAGATTGGCACAAGTTTTCCTTGACAAGGTGACTGGGCTAGAGGGTGATGCCCAAACTTGCTTTTTTCTTTGTTTTCCTGGGCCGAAGAGACAACTTTGACTCTTCTCTTGTACAAGGTATAAATTGAAGTCATGTGGAAAAAAATAATTCTGTTATTACTAGGCTCTTCTCTCTTTATAATTGCATAATTTATAACAAAATTTGCTTTAAACAGCAAAAGAAATGCCTTATATTCCTGGTGCTACTGGACTCTCAGAACTGATCTGTGTATCTCAGAGTCTTACCAGCTTCTTTCTACTCCTGCTTGTTTGATTATTTATTCCTTTCTGCAGTCTCTTTGACTTGTGGAGGAGCTGTGTGCCCTGCACCAAAGGCCTCCTCTTCAGACCTCCCTGTGTCTGCTGTAAGCCCCCACGGAAAATGCAGGTCTTGTGATCCTAAAGGAGCTTGTTCTCCAAGCACAGGGGTTTGCCTGTCTCAGGGTGTTATTGCAGAGCTCTCTGGGCTCACAGAACCCTGACCAGGCTTTCCCCAGGCAGGGGGAATGCCTGGGGCACAGAGAGCTGTCTTATGGATGTGTGTGAGTACAGAGAGGCAGGACCTTCTGGAGCTAAGTTACTCTAAATAACCAGCTTCTAAACATCAATATTTTCTTCCTGGTCCTTTCAAGTCCTTACAGTGGGAATTTCACCTTTATGTAGTTTCAAATTCTTACAGTATTTTAAAATAGCAACAGGAACTTCCAATTTAGGAACTTCATGGAAAACATTAACCTAATTTTGCATTTTCATAGGAGGGACTGTGTATTGATGAATTTCTGTCTGTGCCTAGGAGTAAACCTCAGGTGTTTATGAAATGGGCCTGTGAGTTTTCAGTCATAAGGCAAATAAAACTACGAAGGGAAAAACAATTCCTCGGGGAAAACCTGAGTGCTGAAAACAACCTTGCCATGGGTAGGTAGGAGGGATCTTCATCACCCACACCTGATGTGTTTTGGGGGAAGATTGGTGTCAGCTGGGAGCAATACAAAATCCCCAATTTGCAGGGTGGTGCACTGGGATAAAAAGAGGTTGGGAGAAAGGCTGACTCCTTTTCAGGTGTGAGGGATGGTGGAGTTTGCTGTTTCTCTGCAGGTAAGAGCTCTCTCAGCTCCTTGTTTTAATGTCATGAACTCTGTTTTAAGCAGAAGGAAAATGATGTGTTACTAAATGGCTGGGGCACTGGCACAGCAATTTAAAGATGTGGTTTTTGGAAGGTGATAGGGCTTTTTGTAAAAATGCCTTGTAATTTCAGGGCATGGAGTCAGGTACCTTCTGATGAAGGGGGACTTTCAGCCCAGGCCTTGCTGTGCCCTGTGGGCAGTGGAAGGGCAGTGGAGGTTGTGGAATGAAGAGTGTGTGTGAGGTGTGCTCCCCCCTGAAGGGACGGGGGTGAGGAGTCCAGCCCTGAAGTTATTCCAGCTGAATTTGGGCTGGGTAACTCTGGACTGACCAGAGGCTGCTCTGCCTTGTTTTAAAAGAGCTAAAAAGAGCATTTGCTCAACTCCTGCTGAGCACTGGCTGCCTGGACTTCAGCCACCATCTTCTTTTAGGAAACTTCAGTAGCTTATGGAGATCTTTCATGAGGTTTTGTTAACGAGCAAAGCAACTAATTACACCTCACCTTCCCACAGAAGTATCTCTTCTTTTATGAGACCCTGGCAAGCAGTTTTGTAGTGGTTTCTCAGGGCTGAAAGAGGGCTCTTGTGTTCCCACTGGGTTGCACGGGAAAAAAAGTATTTGGTGACCTCTTTGGGGAGGTGAAGCACCCACACAGAATATGAGCTCTGTGACTGACATGGAGCATAAAATTTTGATGTTGTGGCGGTGAGTTAAAAAGTACAGGCAGATGGACAAGTGAACCCTCTTTCAGGCTGTCTGAGGGAGCTGTGCTCTCCAGAAGAGCAGAGTGAGGAATAGGTGAGCTCTCGGGAAGAGCTGCATTTTGAGGAGAAACAAGGCTCCCAGCCATCAGGTGTGGTGGTGCAAACTGCCTGTGAGAAGGACTTCTCTTGCTCTGTGTGCTTTTGTGGCTGGGGCAAGTAAGGTGTTGATTCTGAGTTTCTCTGTGGTACGTGGCTGTTAGGTCTGGCTTTTATTTCTTTTTAATATTATTTTGACTCTGGTCAGTTCCCACCCCGCAGGAATAAACGATCAGGTTTGCACTTCCCAACTGAGCTACAGAAAAACTCATCTGTGACCGAAGCAGCTTCAGTTTGTGTGTGTGCACCTGGAGACAAACTGGATTTGCTCTGTGCGCTGTAAAAGGGTCCTGGGAGGGAGTGCTCAAGTCCTCTTCATGGGGTGATTAACAACTCTGAGCCGAGTCAGGCAGCCTCCCGTGGCTCGAATAGTTTCCCTGGGGTGAAGCAAGGGGGTGAATCTGCACTTCAGCCGCGTGTGTGCCTGCAGCCAGAGCCAGCCCCGGAGCTGCGGTGTCGGCTCCGCTGTGCTGGCTGTGTGCTCAGGCTGGAGCTGCACCCGGGGATGTGGCAGTGCAGGGCCTCGCCTTGCCTGTGGGGAGGGAATTTGCACTCGTGCATGTCTGATGTACCTCTGGGAAGCTGCAGCTCCATTCCAAACGCAACTCGGCTGCGCTTCTGCTGCAGGAATCTCTGCCCGCGGAGGGACAGAGGTGTCAGGAAATTCATCTCCCCCCAGCAGGGTGGCCGTGCTTTGTGGGTCTGGATGGGCTCTCCCCTCCCGCCCAGCCCTGCGGTTTTCCGGCACAGGCTGCCCTGGGGAGGGCATGGCAGATGTTCAGAGCAGCTGTGCTGGGTGAACTCCTGGGGTTCACGGACAAACCGGGAGAGGTCAGCCCCGGGATCTCTGATCAGGCAAAACCCCACTCACAGGCAGGCTTGACAGCAATGCAGAATTAAGCCTGGCAATAAAAGCGGCTTTAAAAACTCTCTCTTCCTTGCAAGTTTCTTTAACGGGAGTTCCAAATCTTGGCACATTTCAAGGCTTGTGATTTCTTCCATAAGTCATAGAGAGCGAATGTTTTATACAACTGCATTTGAAAGAGAGATGTGATTTTATGTTGGAGTTTGATGCTTTGAAAGTATTTATGTGATGAGGAACTTGTCAGTTGTGGCTGCACAGCCTGCCTTTGGCTGGTTGTTAAAAGCACCACCCCAGAGCCAGTGGTTGCACTCTGGACAGACTTGTGCACATCTGGTGCTTTCTAAGCTTGTGGGAAGACTGGACAGCTTTTTTTCCCCTTTTTTTTTTTAAGTCAGCATTGTTTAAACTAAGACAATATTTTCGAAGTGTAACAAGAAAATTAGAATGCAGGAGAAGGGTAAAACAGAGGAAAGGAGAGACTGGAGGTGGGTGAGAAAAGGTAGAGGGAGAGGAAACAGTCTGTGGCAGAGTGGGAATCCAGACCTTTAACTTCTGAGTATGGGAAGCAAACCTCCTGGAGCTCAAAGCATGAAATTCTGTTTAACATTACCCTGTCCTTAGCCATCAACTGGCTGTTCAAAGGATCTGAGTGTGTCTGTGTGGTGTTTGCTAATCTAAATCTGCTGCAAATGGATGGAGGAGCTGGTTAACTTCTTGTGTGAAAGGTTATTCTGTAGCTGAAATTGCTTTAGGTGGCTCAGCTGTATTTTGTCAATAAAATGTGCCATCAATGGAGGAATTGGCAGTAAAGTTGCTCCTGTGAGCTTGTAAATGGGAAGCACGTTTGAAGGGCAGCAACAGAGTGCTTGGGAGATGGAGTTGGCAATTGTATCATCACCAAGTCTGCCTTCTTTTGGATTTAGGATTTCAGTGTGTTTAATTGCAATGGGCTGATATGATTTACAGCCTGGACGTGATTCTTTCATCTCTTTTGGCGGCTGTAAAGTGAGCTGTGTGATGTGTAGGAGTTCAGTGAGGAGCAGAAAAGAGAGCATTCCCAGTATATTTATGGATGTGCTGGGAATACACCCTGTACCATCTCTGGGGAGCACAGTGGATGTGGGGTGGGCATGGTACATGGCATCAAGTCCTTTTCCATTTGGGGCACATGGGGTGGGAGGAAAGGTCTTGCAGGCAGTGTCCTCCTCACACATTTCAGCAAGTTTAAGTCTACATTTGTCTCCAGCATGACAACATGGGCTGGGTTGTTCTTTACTGCAGCTCCTCCTCCTGGCAAAACAATTAGTCTTGATTATAATGCTGGAGGCTGCTGCCTTGTGCTTTTTTCCCCTAATTTTAAGAGTGAGAAACGATGGTCTTGACAATAAGACACTGGGAATCAAGTGTCCTTCTTGGTTCTGATGCAGACTTTGTGTGACCTGGGATGATCAAATTTATCTTTTTCTTTGCCCACTTCCTGCTTGTTCTATTTATTTAGGCTGTATTGACTGGCACCTGTGGATCTTGTTTTCTTTTTTTGCTAGAGACTGTGGCATATTTTCTCAGCTGCAGTAATGTTCTGGGTGAATTTCCTGCTGTGGAAAATACGTAAACAGCTTCTCCACAGGTGGTGTTTGTTACCTTGTTTACCTGTAGGGAAGTGTTGATTCTAATTAGCCAATCATGGTGCTGGTGTGTTAATCAAGGACCAATTAGGTCCAGCTCTGTCCTTTCACTCTATAAAGAGGTTGGTTGTTATTAAAGTTAGACTTTCTCAGCTTAAAAGAGTTGAGTTTGTGTTGTCCATGCAGCAATGATGACAGGCACCTGGAGGTTTTGCTGCACACTGTGGTTAACACAGAGCTTCATCAGGGTCTCCAGGGGTTGTGGCAGAACAGGTGAGCCTGAACAGCATTTCAACAGACCTTGTTTGTACAGGGCTTGGCCCAAACCTTACTGGAGAGCAGCAAGCTCTGGTGTGTGTGGAGGGAAATAACAAAATGTGGTGCCTGGAGGCTTCCAGGTTGATGTGATGAGCTCTGTCAGAGTCTGCTGCACTCCTTGAGGGCAGCAGGGGTACCCTGCCTGTGTGTGGAATCTGGCCCTTGAAATCAGACTCTATGGCTAATTCTTTAGCAGTGTTTAGGAGATGGTGTCTCAGCTGACAGAAATGTGAAATCTGCTGTAGCTGGGCAGTGGGAAACCCTGTAAGGAGTCAGTGCAGCACTACCTGTGTGTCTTGCACAAAGCACCTCAGGGGCACCCTTGGACACCTTTTCAGTGCTTCTGCAGAGGGTCCTGGGGGCTCCCATCCCACAGGCTTGGTCTGCACAAACACAAATGGTTTTTTGGAGCTTGTCACCATTTCAAGGCAAGTTGAGAAATGAGCTGAGCTGCCACTCGGGGCACAGGGCTAAGATCCTGTTTTCTGTGGGATACATATGTGCCCAGGCTTTGTTGTGACTCTGGTTCTGTGAATCACTTCTCCCTGCTGTAATATAGTGGTGGGAGAGGGCTGGCTTTGATAAAAATGGAAATATTTGTCTGTGGGGGAGAGGCTGTTCCACCTCTGGCTTTATCTGTTCTTTCTGCCTCTCTCTGTCCTGAGCAGCAGCAGCTTGGGTACCCTGGGACAGAAGATTTGTGGGTTTAGCCTTTTTTCAGCCTTAGCTCTTTATTGAAGAGCCCTGAACAATGGAGGTGCCCTGGGATATGTCATCCCAGCAAGGTGGCTGTGCTCAGTTTGGCCTTTTGGAGAGTGCTGTCCTGCCTGATGATGAAAAGACAGGATTATGGAGCAGCTGTGTTACCTCACTGCAGGGAGGGGAGCAGGGTGTGGGTTTGTGAAAACTGCTGGGGATCAAGTGTCTGTTTAATACCAAGCAACCTAAAATAAAAATGATGTACATCCAGACTAGGGAACTGATTCAAGAAATATGGAAATGCTACAACAAATCCTAATTATAGCTTTCCACAAACCTCAGGGAATAAACAGGTTTGTTCATTGCAGCTTACATACATCTCTCTATGTTTTTGTCATACAAGTGTTTCATGATTTTTCTTGTTGCTGCTGAGTGTAGGCTGAAGGAGCAATACAACTCATATATTCAGTTTATATTCATGAAGCACCTAGCAGCCTCAGCCAGAGATCAGGGCTCTTTCAAATGAGATATTGTGCAGTTTCCAAAGGAGCAGTGAAAAGCCCTTTGACCACACTCTGCAGTTTATCAGTTTCCTACAGCTGAAGACCCAGGCAGCTTCTGAGGCCACGTGTTCAGTGGAGGCTTAAATCAAAAGTGAGTGATGTTATGTAGGAATATCAATTGAAAAACCAGTTTGATGTCAGCAGTTTTGACCAGCGTGGGGTCGTTTTCAGCTTTGGCACAAAAGCAGCAGCTGGTTTGGTTCTCTGCTGGCTGCTTGGGAAGGAGAAGGAGCTCTGTGAGGGTGGAAGGAGAGCTTTGATGGGGTGTTTACTCACTCCCAGGGCAAGGTGCTTCAGAATCATTGAGAGGGGTGGGGTGGCTCTCCCAAAATCCACAGGATATCACAACAGTGCTGATAAAACAGGTGTGGAAGAATTGGCATGTTAGCTGTAGGTGAAGCCCCAGTTGTGTCTGGAGAGCCAAACATTGAATTAGGCTGGATCTGGTGGGCCCTTGGGCTTTAACTTCTGGTTTGATGATGTCTTGTCTCGTTAGATACAATAAATTTGGAGTTTGTAGAGAAGATCTAGAGTCCAGGGTTTTGAGCCTCCTGGGTGAAGGTCCTTACAGCTCACAGCCAGTGAAAAATGACTCTTACAGCATCCACAAAAGTAGAATTCCTTGATTTTGGGGCAATATATCCTGGTTTTGATTGGTCAGTTAGTAAATACTCCGGGCTGGGCTGTGCACACCTCTGCTGGGTTGTGTGTCCAAGATAAGACTCCTGTGCCTGGCTCAGCCCTGGCCTGGCCAAGCAGCAGAGTTGTGTGGGCACAAGGAGGGAGCACAGAGCCTTTGCTGGAGCCCCACTGCCCCCAAGGGACAGACATGGAACTGGATCCAGGTCTCTCATGCCAGGGGACAGTGCCATCCTGACCAGTGCATTGCATGTTCCTCGTGTGTTCCTCAGCCAGGAGATCACGTCCATGGCAGGAGAAGATTCCTTGTGAACCAGAAAGGGCTTTTTCAGCCAGCTGTGCAGGCAGGGCTTGGTGGTTTTCTTTTGGCCTGGGGAAAGGCTTAGGAATATGAAATTTGGTACTGTGGTGCTCAGGAAATAGATTTTTTCTTCTTCTGTTGCTGCTTTTGTTGCTCTCTTAATTATAAAACCTGGATAAATGTATATCTTGGTATAAATATTACCAATGTTGGCAGTAATTGAAGGTGAACCTGGCAAATGTATCTATCAAGCCATTTCACAAAGTAATCATTTATGAACATAGCTCTATTAATTTGTTTAGTCAGATGCAGAGAAGCAATAAAAGTGATTGACTAAAAACAATTAAAACAGTAAAAGTAAATTGTTGTGTGCATTAAAACCTGCTGAGCCTGTCAGATGAAAATTGTAGGTTTAAATGTGAAAATTAAAGCTATTGATTTCAGCTCGTGTGTATGTGGCTACAGACTCCTAATTTGTTCTAGTTTCCTTAGCTAAAAGTGGCTGAGATAAGAATAAAGATAATCCTAAAACTCATTCCCAAAAAGGCATAAGCTTTCAAAAAGACATCTGTGATAAATATTTGTCTTGTCTTGGGGAGATTGCTACGTTTTTTGGGAGACTTATCTTAACTGTCAGTATCTTGCCACTGCAGAACTGAATATAAATATTTACCAATAATGGTAACTTATTGTACCTCAAAGCAGGTGAGCAATGAGACAAAGGCAGCAGTGGTACAGACCAGACTAGAGGGATTCTTGCTTAATTTATGCCTATGACTTTATTGGCATTTTATTTTTATGCCTAACAGTAAATCTTGTGCTCGGCCAACTATTATTTTTTAGCATTCAATTAAAGTGGTAGCACAAAGAGAGGGCTGTGTCCTGACAGGTGTTAAGGAATAGTGGTTGGGAATGAGGCTGCAGCTGTGCCCAGGACTTCAGGAACTCCACAAGGGCTGTGTCAGGAGCCCTCTGAGCCAGGCCTTTAAACAAGTATTCAAGGTGTTGGCTTGCCAGAGTTTAGCAATAGGTCACCGTAGTATTTCCTCTTACAGTTTCTTTCTATCTCTATATAGATCATCCTTCTAGACTGCACAATATTTATTTGATAGTTAACTACTTGATCAATAGACAGAGGTTTTATAAGTCTGGCTTTGTGGAGTGTAAAGAGGGTTTTCCAACAGCCCTGTTTTTTTCCTCTTTAGGAAGCAGACTGAGAATTCCTGTGACCTACAAACCCTGAATCTATCTATCCTAAAACAAGAGATGGGGAAAGGCTGAGTTTTTCTGCGTGCTTGAGCAGCCCAGAGTTCACAGGCAGTGTTTGTCTTAGTAGGGGACTTTTTAAATGACAAATTCAGATACTGGGGCTGATTCATCTGAGCACTGTGGCACACCACGAATTCTCGTGAGTCTGTTCCCCCAGATGAACCCTTCTGAGCACGTCCTTGCAGCTGATAACACAGTGGAGGTTCCAAGGAAATTGCAGTCACTGCACAGCTGACTGAAGAGTCTCTTTCAGCTTGTGAAAATATCCAGCTCTGTCAGTAGGCAGCGGGGCAGCACCTCAGGGGTGGTGCCACCTAAATGCCATCGAGGGAGAAGTGACATCTGCCTGGTTCCAGGGCAGTTGTTTGGTGGCTTTTGAGCAGTAGCTCCATCACTCTTGTTCAGCAGTGACACTGGCTTGGTTCAGAATGTGGTGTTTGAAACCCAGGGCTCGAGCCAGGCACAGCTGCTGCCCAGAGCAGGGACAGAGTCCCACAGGGACACCTCCAGCCAGGTGTCCCCTCTGCCAGGCTGGCAGGGTCCCCACACGGGGCTGGCCCTGGGCAGTCACAGGGAAGCTGTCCAAGGGGTGGCACTTCTGGGCTCAGGAGCATCTGAGATGCTTTGCTGAATCAAGTTCCAGCAAAGAAACTTGTCAGAAAAGTTTTGCCTCTACCCATGAAACTTTCAGGGTGATTTTAGCCCTTCCAGAGACTCCTGTGAGAAGTGTGCTTTCCTAGTAGTGACTCAGTTTGAAGGGAGGTTTATGGTGTGTTTCAGCTGTAGACTCTGAGTTAAGCCATACTAGTTTTTTTCTACTTCTGGCACTTAGATTGATGCTGTTTTCCTAGAAAATAAGACAAAAATGGATAAACTTTCATTAAAAACATTAAGACTGTGTGATGTTGATACAACAGCCTGTCATTGCATGTTTATAAAGGCATTGCCTTATGCATCTCTATCATCTCTGTCACTACCTCTACCTCTGAAGAATTTTCATCTGAAGCAGAGACAGTGAGGAGGAAGAGGAGCAATGACAGAAAATTAAGCTAAAGCAATTTTCTAGTGGAGCATGTTCCCTTTGTTTTAAATTCTTGGCAATAGTGCAAGTGATGACTGGGAGATGTAGTGTTCAAATGCAAAGGGGAGACAAGCAGCATCCCCACCAGCTGAGTGGGTCTTCTCACTGCTCCTCCAACAACTCACAGCTCACTCCTGAAGTAGTTTTACCTCATTTTCCATTAAATAATGGAATGCACTGCTCAGGCAGTGAGCCTGGTAGACAATGAGGATAAATGTGTGGCCACAGATGGACAATAGCTTTCCCCAGTATGCTAAAACAACAAAGTGAGATACTTAAATTTTATGGCCTTACATATGTAGTCGTTGTCCTGACTGTGCATTTTCATATAAATAATAATTTATTCACACCAATTTTATTTTTGCCAGTCCTAAAATTCAATGTGTTTTATGTTTAGCATTATCACAGGAGGAAACTATTCCCCTGAGGGCAGGAACTTAGTGAATTTTCACATAAGCACCACAGCAGCATTGCCTTCCTTGTGGAGACTGTAGCATTCAGCAATTCCAGCCCTCGTGGGAGCTGTAGTGTGGCACCTTTATAGTAAATAATTGGAGTGGTTATGCTCCTATGTCCTGGCATTGCCATGCTGAGCATTTGAGGCAAGGCAGGTGTGGTTTTGAACTCTGGTTTAAGAATAAGAGGGTTCCTTTTGCTATTTACAAGGCTGTGACTTGATCAGGATGAATACATTGAGGTGAAGGTTAGTTTCAAAAAGCAAATGGAGCTCACCTGCCTGTGTGCCAAGGGAGAAGGGATGGGGTGTGTGGAGCTCTGGTTCCAGTTTCTGTGAGCAGCAGGTCAGTGCCCCAGCCCAGGGTGGCAGAAGGACAATGGCTGGGAGGGAAAGGACTCTGAGTGTCAGTGTGAACTTCTGAGGCTCTTCCCAAGGGGAATGTCCCCACTGAGGAATGGAGCAGGTGGAGACTTATCTGATTTTTCCCTGAGTGGCTTGCTGGAGGCCAGAGCAGATGCACCTCCAGTGGGACATTAGGACTATTTCAGCTTTTCTCCACATGAACCATGGGCTGTTCTTTAGGAACAGCAATTCAGAATAAATACTCATTTCTACACTGTCTCCACATCTTTGGTAACATTAACATTGGTTCTGGCATGAATTCAGTTTGGTGCTGGAAGCTTGGCTCACCTGTGGAGATGATGGGGTTTTGAGGGACCAACTTTTGTGATTCTAAGCATTGCAGAAGTTCCTGTCTGGAACTGTGACTCCTCCTAGTATAGAAGCTGAGATGCAGTTAGAGGTGCTCATAGTCCTGAGTCCCCTTCCTATCCAGAAAATTACTTAGTTGGAAGCTTAGTTCCCATTTGTACCCCCACCCTCCAGATTCAGCCTTTGTTTTGGTGAGATGAACACAAACTTTTTGTACAAGTGACTCTATGCTTAACACTCTTAATGCACCACAGAACTTTAAAATGTCGAGTTGAAATGCCACTTAGTAATTGTGTTTTCAGTCAGGATTGAATAACCTGTTACTGTAGGTATTGCAGAAACCCAGTTTTAGTTCTTTTGCCCCCATGTATTGATAATACAAAATGCAACTTTGTTACAGAACATTAATTTGTAACTTTCCCTGCAGTTTTAAATGCAAGCTGTATTTAATATATATGCAAATGACCTTTTTCAGGGAAGTAAAATTTCACATAAATTGATAATTAGCAATTCAGCTTCTGCTGTGTAACGTGCATTATGACATTAAAGTGCTAAACAGATCTGATTTAAAAAAAAAATTCAATGTGAACCATGACTTTAGGCAGCACATTACGAAGCAGTGCAATGAAGAAATAGTAAGTCTGAAATGTATAGGCCCAGTCATCCTAAAAAAGTTTTTTATGATCATTAGAGTGGGTCCTAAAAGCTAAGTTTTGTATGTGATCACCTCTGAAGTTTTCTGGTTGTTCTTTAAGTTTTTTGGGATATATGGAAGGTTTTCTTCATGTGATTACCTGTAACTTGCATGCTAAAATCTAACAGGAAAGCAGAATGCCATTTTTGTGTGTCTCAGGGTGCCCAGTGGGACTTGCACTCTTTGGGCTGCAGGTGGGGATGACAAAAGGTGTTAAAAGCTGCCCAGGTGAAATCTGCTCGGGAGGTGTTGGCTCCTGCACCCTCTCTCAGCCAGGAGGGTCCCAGACGGTTTGCACCCCTCAGGTGGGAACTGTGGGTTACCTGTGGCACAAACTGAGGGCCTGGGGGGTGTTTCTGAGGTCCCAGCCCCTCTGTGGTAGGGTAAAGCCCTGCCCAGCAGTCCCTTCTGGCTCACTCTGTGCTCCCTCCGCTGCTAAGTTGACTTTCTCCAAAAAAAGCATCTGGTTTTCTAGGCTTTGCTCCCTCAGATATCAAAGGGGAAAATAAAACAGGAATGTTGCTGTGGAGCTGCCTTCCCCAGTGCCAGACCTCTTTGTCCACTGTGCTTTGCTCAAATCCAGTGAGCTACTCCTCAGTTGGGGTATTAATCGTGAGAAATGCAAAGCTGTTTTGGTGAATGCTGTGCTATACATCATTGTCTTTGGAACCTCTTTTTTTGGTCATCTTGACACTCTGTGGAGAAGCTTTCTGCACTTCTGCCTCCTTTTGGAGAGCGAATTCCTGTCTTCCAGGAAAAAGGAGACCACTCCATCGAGCTGAATTGTGAGGGGCTTGGTGGAAAACTTACTTAATCATAGTTTTGGGCATCATTTCAAACAAAATATAAATCAGGCCAGATCTGTTTGAGCTAAAGCTCAAATCTGCCAAGAAGATTTGCAGACTTGAGAGAATGCAGTCCAATTTTTACATCTTACTCTGAAACCCAGACTTGCTACAATTTGATCACCTTTACAGAAACTCTGTCCAGCTCCAACGAGACACCTTTTTTCAAACACTTCATTTAAACTTTATGCCATGAGAAGATGAGAACTCCCACTTTCTCCAGCTCTGCGAAGTGGAGACTGTGGCTGTTGTGTTTGGAAGTGTGTGTGCACTTACAGGAGGGGTTTGCAGAGGAACAGAATTTATTTCTCTGCATGGCTGGGGGAAGAAAATACTTGTCAAGAGTTCCAGTCCTAATTTAACATGTGCTGCAGTGGATAACTGCAGCACTGCCAAGAGAGGAAATAGATCAAGATGTGATGCAGAGCAAGTTAACATTTCTAGAAATGAAGAGCTGTTTCTTCTGGAGGTTGGTGGGCTGTGGGTCTCCACTGAAGTAAGAAGTACTGAAATGAAATTCATGTTTTGTGTGAAGTGCTGAGGTGGTGAGCACTGCTGCTGTGGAGAAGGGAGATGCAGAATAAATCCAGAGATTAATGTCAATGTTCTTGTGGGCTTCACAAACTCTGGGGTTTCACCTGGCCTCTCTGAGGACCCTGTGATGAATCCTGATAGTGCTCTGAGGGGCTGAAAGATGTGCTGTGGCAGAGGTGTGTGTCCTGCTCCTGGGGTTTAAAGTCCTGGTTGACAGTTCAGACACAGCTCTGCTGCTTTCAGTCAGTCTCCCTGCCTGTGGTGGATTTAATAATGTTTGTTTAATGCAGGCACTTAATTCCCATCCTGCTTTTCTGCCTTACTCTAACTTGCTGAAGGAGTTTGCTCAACCATTTTACAGGAAAAGATCAAATATGGAAAGACAGTCATTGTCAAACACCACCTCCCTGGTTTTGGCTAGCTGATCATTTTACTTTTCTGTACTCTTTAGCAAATGCTGGAAAAATAATTATTTTACAGACTTCTTAATTTTTTTCCTGTTCTAAGAATGCTTGAGATTAGCCAATAGGGGTTTATTCTTCAAACTGTGCCATGTGTTATAAATGAGCTTTTATTTTTAAATATTTTTGCAGCAATAAGTTGGGGGTGAAAAAAGTGCCTTTGTTTGCCTAATGACGTTGGCTTTATGGATCCATAGAACATCAGTGCCTTAATTACTACAAATGGATAATAAACACTTTCCTGGATATGAGAATGGGAGAGACACAGTGTGACTGTCATTAGGAACAATTGGATTTCCTCGTGATAAGTTGGTAAAAAATGTAAATACTACAAATAACTGCCTGAGGGCTTGTTTAGATAACAGTGCCAGAAACCAGGCAGCAAAACTGGGTTTTACAGCAATTGCTGCCTCTGTTGGAGCTGAATACAGAACAAGCTGAATGCACATTCTCACACAAGCTGCAATGTTTTCCAGTTTCTTTGTGACCATTTTGCATGAAGATATCTGGTACATAATTCCCTTGAATTACTGAAAAGGCCTGAATATTGGCAAAGAAGGGGTTAGGATTTTTTTTTCTTTTTTTGGCAAAACCATCACAGGGCTGCTGAAATCACTGCACTCCCCATGGATTCCCTACCAATATATTTGGGAAATTTCCACCTTGCTGGAGTCCCTGGGAGCTGCCACAACACCCAGGGGAGAGGGAGCAAGGCAGTGCAGAGCTGGTGGCCAAAAGCCTGGCTGTGCTTTTGGGGTGCTGATGGGAGCACTGGACAAGCTGGTCCTGGTGTCCAAGGGACATTTTGTAGGGAGCTGCCACGCCATGAGTGGAGGAGGAGGAAGCACAAGATAAATTAGCTGTGCCATCCTTTATTGGGGAGGTTTTATGATGTATTCGTCCCTGCCTGGGACTCCCATCATACCTACCCCTTAAAATGAAGGCTGGTGAATAATGGCTTGGGCAGGCAATAAATACATAATGCAATGCCACCTTTGAACCTTGTAGCTTGTGTGTAGGTCAAAGATTATATGGGTTGTAATCGTGATTTATGCCTTCAGTCTCTTGATATTTTTTAGACCATCTTTGCTTGTCTGCTGGTATGACTTTAATTATTTAATTATTCTATTTTAGGAGGCCACTGTAATCCTTCTGTTGCTGATACAAAGTACGCTTTTTATTTTTCTGAATATGAGATGACTCAAACTTTGTGTTCAATGTACAAAAACTTGTGTTTAAGACAAGTATATTCAGAAAAATGAATATAGACCCTTGTATGGATGTGTTTATTGACAAGTTTAACAATTTCTTAAAAAGAGAGCTTGATGTATTACTAGTACCAGGCTTAGCAATTGTCTGTCTCTGAGCAAATAATGTAAACTTCCTAATTGTTGCAGAACAGTAATTACACAAAGACATCTCGGCAGCTTCTGTATTAATTAATCTCTCAATGGTTTGAAAGTTGTGGATTTGAAATTTTTTAACCGATGAATGATGGCTTGATCTCAAAGCTTCCAAGATTAATGTTGTTTGATGCTAAAAGAGCATCAGTCAACCCTTAAGCAGAACTTGACAAAAGAATGTGACTGGGATGTTTTCACATCTCTCCTGATCCTGTGGCTTTGCTGTACCTGAGGTCTGGGCTCACCTGGCTCGTGCTGAAGGGCTTCCTGATGACATGAAAGCCAATATTGACATTGAGTTCCACTCTGCTGTTCTTGCTGTTCAGCTCACAGGAGCTTTGCTGCAGATGAATGGAACTTGCTCCCAGTCCTGCAGAGGAGAGGTGTTCACACAAAGCCCTCTCTCATTCCCACCCTTCAGGCTGAGCTGCTGGATCTGGTGATGTGTGGGCACCTTGTGTTTGCTGCTGCCAAGCAGCTCCCACCTTCTGTTCAGCCACTTGGATGGACTGTGTTCCTTTCCTGGTCATTCCCTTTGCTCTGATGTCTGAAGTTACTGTTCTGTGGAGCAGTGGGTGCTCTGACTCCCCTTACTTCTTGTAGGATCCCTCAGTGTGCAGCTTTCACTCTGTGCCTTGTGCTGTATTTGGCAGACTCGTTTTGTGCTCCCTGAGGATGCTGGAGGTAATTTTCTCCTGGAGGAGGTTGGCTTTATGATATCTATGCTCAAACAGTGATGCAGCAGCCAAGGAATTGCTGCATTCCTGCTTCAGTGGCATGCTCTGGGTGCTTTGTCACCTGAGGGGAGTGACTGATGTGATCCTTTCCCTCCTGTCCGGGCTGAGCCCATCAGCGTGTGCCTTTCCATGAGCGTGACCGTGGTGTGTTACTGCAAACCTCAGGCTGGCCCTCAGGAGGCTTTTCTGTGGTCCTTGGCAGTCTGTAGGATGGAGGAGGATGCTGGCTGTGGGAGGGATGGTGCAGTGTGTGCAGCCTGAGTGCTCTGAGGGGCCTCTGCCCTGGCACTGCCACGGCCACGCCGGGAGGGTGTTGGCACACGGCATCCTCAGTGCCAGCAGTTCTTAAACCTGCTGCCTCTAAAACACACCACCTAAAGGTTTCAAAGCCAAACTGCTGCCTGCCATCACTGATATTTTAATCCACCATTAGCATAGCTAATGTGTTTTCAGTTTGTGTTTCAGTTCTAATGATCTGGATAATCCCATTAACTGTCCGGGAGCTCGAGCGTGGCCCATCAGAAGAAAACCTCAGGACTGCAGCACTCAAATCTAAGTGGTCCTGAACGTACACAGTTAACAATCAAGTGTAATTGCAAGGAATAGTGCTTGGAATAGATGACTGCACTCCAGCCCCAGGGCATTGTGGCAGATGCAACATAAGGTTTAATAAACTAGGTCCCTGTTGCCACTATTACTATATAAGAGTAATAATAGCAGTGAGAGTGAAAACATCCATCAAAAGCTGACAAATCTGACACAGATTATACATATGCACATGCACAGACTAAAGATGCCATTTAAATCTGATGGAACTGCTAATAAAAAATCATTAATGGTCTTAATGAAACATCATTTTGTGCTTATTACTCCTTTCACGTGAGGTTGCTTTTGTGGAAACACTTATTTGAGTGTTGGAAAAAGGTGTTTGTAATTACAAAAGCAAAAAGCAATATGTTGCCTGTTAAATCATAGACACAGTAACTCTATTACTCTATTCAGGGAACACCTTGTAGTTAAAGTCAAAACTAGAAGTGTGGTGAATATACACACTTATTTTTAGCACAGAGGCTGTGTCTTGTTGTGTATTCCACCAGGAAACCCTGCTAGACAGATTACTCTTAGTTCAGTTTGTGGGTGGCCTCGTTGCAGATGTGCTTTTTTAAGAACCCAAAAAAGACCATGTGTGTGATTATAATGAATTTGTGTGTGGGTAGGATTCTTTTTTAAACAATGTCCCAAAAGAAGTCGCAAGGAGGACATTCCTTTGAGCTGATCCAGCTATTGCTGCTGGTGGTGCCATGAGCATCCCCCTCAGGGGGCTGATGTCTTTATTGGAGCTGGCAGTGGTGCCTGCAGGATGCAGTTCTGACATGATTTAGGCAGGTGACAGCTTTGGCAGTACCTGATGGGCCGGGTCATCCTTCCTCCCCTCTGGAATGAAGTGTTCTGAGATCCGTTGGTGAAACCAGTGTGGGTGTGAGTGGGCTGGGGGGAAACTGTTCATATAACTCAATTTTTATTGCAAGACTCAGTGGCAGTGTCCTATTTAAACAAGAGCAAGCTGCATGTCACAACTGAACCCAGAATAGCAGTGTGAATAAAAGAAAGGTCTGTGGTTCAACTGTGTGCATGCAGCCATTCTCCATCTGTGTTTGCTCTTCTCTTACACTGCACGCGTATCTTTGGAGTTCAGCTTTCAGATCAATGCTTCTGCCTTGAATTTCGTAGTGCCAGGTGAATTGCAGACCCTGTGAACTGCTCATGAGCTGTGTGCCCTCCCTGGGGCAGGGAGCAGATGCCTGCAGCTGGAGATCCCCCCTGGCCGTGCAGGGACAGGCTGTGCTGCCAGCTTTGGGGTGTGCAGCCTCTTCTGTCTGGCTGGCACCTGTGTGGCAGACACATCACTGCTCACTGCCACAGCAGCTGCCTTGGAGGCTCTGGGGCTGTGCAGCAAGGGAGGGACTCCCTCCCACCAGGCAGAGTCTCAGATCCCACTAGAAATCCTGTTTTCCCTGTTTTGTGGTGTGGTTAAGGAATTTATCGCAGACTGTCAGACATGGTGGCAGTCAGAGCTCAGGGGGCTTCCTCTTGTGTGATCCATGGGTTCAAAACCATTCTGAACATTTCCTGCTGATGGTACTGGGGCATCCAAGGAGTCTGGGTGCCAGTGTGCTTGTGCCTCATCAAAGTCAGCGGTAGCTGAGCTCCTGATTTGTGCAGTTGGGCTTTCTTGGGAGCCTGCTGCTGAAGAAATGCACTTGTTTTCAAGCAAACATCCCATTTGCATTCAAATGCAAGTGCTAACAATTGTGTGAACCTGTTGCAGGTGCTGCAACGTGGCACCTGCTCCAGGGGGTTAATAATGCCAGTAAAAGAAAACGTAGCCATGAGGCTTGCTTAATATGGCCTCAGAGACTTGGTTTGTTCCTCTGGAAATGTATGCTGATGAGGAAGCTATTCAATAAACCTCCACTTTTCTGCTGCATGAAATGTGTGACTGTTGGAGCATTCAGTTTTTGGCTTCCCAAATTAATACCTTGCAGCATGTCAGCATGTCATGTACATCCCAGTGGGGACAGTTAGGCAGGGATAGAGAGACCCTCAAATCTACTTTTTGGATACAATTGTTCAGACTTACAAGGCTCCAATTCTGGGAGCATTTGGAAGCCTGGGTCTGTCTTTGAGTCTTGTTTTGTGCTCACCAAGCCCAAGGAACTATGTGGAAACCTTTATTAATTGTTATTGCTGTTGCAAAAAATTATGGCAGCACCTGAATTATACAAAGGTGCTTCCCAATTCAGGGAGGTGATGTATAGGCCACAGCAGAGATCACATTTGTTGAAGTTAATGTTCTTTAAGTGTGTTCTTTGTGTATCTTGTTAGACTTATTTGTGGCCAATGACCAATAAAAACACAACAGGATTTTGCTGGGTTTTTTTTCCCAAATGTGTGATACATTCACATTTTCCAAAGAGGAGGAGTTTGTTTGCATTGCATGGTTGTGCTGCAGGAGCTGATATATTAAACATTTTCCCAAAGGATATCACTGGTCTTTAATTAACTTTTTTCCCATAGGCCTATAATAGAGCATTATACAATATTTGGTCAGTACCCTGCTCTCCTGCTCCTGGGTAGGACTTATTGGCTCTCATTTCCTGGGGGAGCATTATGAGTGCAGACAGGAAGAATGCATCAAATGAAAAGTTAATTGTGTTTAAGCTGTGGGCGAGAGGGAAACAGGGTTGAGACTTCTGTTCTATTGTGCCTCTACAATAAGAAAAGCTAAGTATGCAGTCTGCTAGGCCACTAACCCAGGAAAGGAGAGGAAAATTAGCTCAGTACAGAAAGGAAAAAATACAAAATATGCAGGCAGCCACAGGAAACTTCCTACTTCAGTCTGGAAGCTGGTGGCAGGATGGTGGAGGTAAGAACACGCCAGCATTCATGGGCATCCCTTCCTGAGGAAGAATAAAATCCTGCCTGCTTCCCAAAGGCTGCTCTGATCAATGCTGTCACCCAGATTCCCCAAAAACAACAGCGAGGGCTGGAGCAGAGGAACTCGTCCCTTTACAGGCTCCTCATAAATCAGGACAGAGTGTTTGATGCCAGGGCCGTGCCCAAGCCCTGCTGGCAGGGGTTTCTTTCGGGAAAAGCCAAATGGGCACATCTGAGATGGGGTTGTTGGCACTGGAGCAGCTCCGAGTGCTGCGGCCCCAGCCCGCGGCTTCCCCCTGCAAACTCTGCTTTGTGCAAGGACATCGGCTCCCAGGGGGGTGATACATGAGAAATAGCAGCTGTTTCAGAGCAGGGTTTCCAATATCCTCCTCACTGGAGATGTCCCTATTGCTTATAAGACATTTTCATTGGAAAAGCTCCAACTGTCAGCAGCAATTTACCCGGCCAGGGTCTGTTGTTTTCTGCTCTAATCTGGTTAATGGGGCTTTGTGGAAGCAGGACCTCAGATGTTGGCTTGAGCACTGCTCCCAGTGAGACAGTTGTAGATATTCATTTTTTTCTGGGGTGTAAGGTTTTTGTAGGAACTAGAATTTGGTGAGAATTGCTGCATCAAAAAGGTGGCTTCTGCCTTAGTTCTGTGCCAAAGCACTTGAATCTTACCTAGCTCTGGAATTTCAGCTTTAATCCAGATTTCTTTGAGACTTGACTGTAGTTTACTCAAATTCATAAACCAGAGGATTGTCTTGCCTGTGACTTTAGCAAAAGTTGATTGTTAGTTTAGAATTAATCACAAGCTCTGCCTGGTCCTATTTTGGGTTTGAACAGCAGAAACTCCAGAGAAAGGGTTTTAACCTCTGGTGAATGGGCCATGGGAGGAGGTGGAGAAAGACAGACAAAAATGCAGCTGTGATGATTCTCTTGGAATTTGATGTGGGTATTTTCAGTCTTTAGAGTGCACAGACCAACATCCATCGAGTGAGAGCAGCTCAGGACCCAACGTTGAGCATGTGTGCTCTTGTAAATCAAAATTAACTGGTGTGCTGGGATCTAATGTGCCAACTGCACATGGCAAGTGACAACACCTCTGTGGCTTTATTGCTTGGATGCTTGTAACCTCTAGAGATCTTAATTAAGGTTTCATTGCCCTGTTCATACACTTAATTAAAAAAATCAGTTCAGTCTAGTGTCCTGATTCTGCAAATATCTCCATGTTCTTACCTTTATAATGAGTGATTTTGCTGGAAATGTTCTTACCTTTATAATGAGTGATTTTGCTGGAAATGTTCATAAAATTCAGAACATTTTAATATTATAATGAACCAAGCAGGCTGAGTGCTTGTGCATGCCCCAAGGTTGTTGCTATCAGGCCAATACTGAAGATAATGTTTTAAGAAAGGTGGATTATTAGTAAGTATGTGCTCAGTTGTCACAGCACAATCAGAGGAGCTGCACCCTGTGCTCCACATTCATATCCAGGTGCACCAATCACTTTGGGTTTTCCTCTCAATGTGATGTGACAGACTGAGACTGACACTGGGTAACAGTGAAAGTGATCATTGCCCAGGAATCTTGATTGGCAGCCCAGGGAAATAAAAGTAGTTTTCTGAAAGAAGCCTGGTGGAAGAATCTTAAAATAATAAAAAAAAGGCTGGGGGAGGAGTATTTAACTTTTAATAGAAAGGAATTCCTACATGCATCAGACTTTATTTTAATAATATGTAGATTAGGTACTAAAATGCATTAATTCCTCTCTCTCCTCCAGCACACTGGTTTTATTCAGATTGCAGGCACACAGATGCTGCCGTGCCTGATTTGAGCTGTTATGTCCATAATACCAAAACAAGATGATTGGATTGAAGCTGTTTGAACAGAACACATTTAAATTAATTTAGAAATGGCCATTTTCATTGAGATGGACAAAGTTGATAGTTTTCTTGGGTATTTGTTCTGTGATGGGCTTTTCTCTGCTGTTGGGCATTACACAAACTCCCATTTTAAACAATTTCTTTGAGTGTTGTTTTTCCCTGTAGCCTAAACAAGAACATAAAACTACTGTTACTCTTCTAATCCTGCTGACAACACGTTATAAAAAATATCTCCTGGTCTCAGACACCATTAACTGTGATTAAAACAACTGGCAGTGGTTTGATGAGCAGCTGTAACGGGGTGTGTTTAACTGCCTTCTCAACCTTTTGTTCTTCTAACAGGACACTCAGATCAAACTCAGCATCAGTGGAACTTAAATATGCAGTTTCAGGTAGGATGGAACAAAGATGAGCACAGCTTGCATTCATTTATGGAGAGAGCTTGGAAGACATCATAAGAATCTTTATTTGAAGTTTGAACAGGATTTTTTTTTTCTGGTGTAGACAAAGGAGTTGCCTTGGAGATGAGCTCAGTTCTACGTGGATGATGAGGGGAATAATTGTCCACATTGATTTTTGACAATCTAACTCGGGGTGCTGATGATTCAAAGTCTGGCCTCACCCAGTTGTTAGAGGGAAATGCAGGATGAATTCTGGATTTATGTGGTCAGCAGTAACCAGGCCTGTCTCTTTCTACCAGCTGGATGTTGTGAGTGCTGTAGAAGCTCCTCCTGAAGGAGCTTTAGTTGGAATCTCACCTCAGTGTCCCAGGCTGTGTAGAAAGCGTTCAGCAGTAGCAGAGCCAGGTCATCACTTGGTTTAGCTGCATGTCAGATGTATCTGTGAAGTAAAAGTCACACACACAGTTTGTGTGTGTGCACATTAAAATGTCCCCTGTCTCTTTGCCTTGGTGTCACTGGCAGGGTGAAGGCACAGAGCAGGGTTTTGGCTGTTGGCCCTGCAGAACTCACCCCAGCCTGAGGCAGGTTTTGTTGTGGAATCTTTGCCAAATTCCACAGGCACCTTTGCTCCAACTGTTCACTGGGGCAAATCCACCTGCCAGCAAGGCAGGTTTGTTGACCAGCCTTTAATGTTCTGCAGAGCTGGCCAGCCTGAAAACCCCAATTAATTATTTAGGATGTTCTTTCTTTACTTGGGAACTGTGTGAGAGAACACCCAGTCTTTGCAGAAGGGTTTGATGCCCTGTGCCAGCTCTGGTCAGATCCATCACTAAATGAAGGTTCATCCTGTGGAACAAAGGAGACTTGAAGTCTCCTGCTGCTCCTGTGCCTGTCTGGAGCTAAATCTCCCTCTGGAGACTGGCAGGGCCAGGGCTGCAGCCTGTCCCATCTGTCACTGATGCTCCAGCAGTGACACATTTAAAACAACAAAGGCCTGCACCTATTTTCACCAGTTCAGAACTAGTCAGGACTAAGTCCTGAAGTTAGGACCAACCTGAAAATAACAGGAGTTGGAAAGAGAGAATCTGTGCTCTGCTAGGAGCCTTTCAGTACTGAACTTGCTGAAATCGTGCTCTGAGGGCAGCAGGGCTGTTATCAGAGCATAAAGGAGTTTGCATGTGAGTCTATATATGGATTTCCCCAAGATCTTGAATCTTGAGGAGAATTTAAAGCATCTGAATCTTTCATTATCTCAGCTCTGGTAAAATATGAAGGCTTTTTATGCTGTGGCACAATGGTATTTTATGATAATTTATTTTTCAGTAGGCCCCAAGAAGCAGAGGAATTACTTTCAGGCAGTCTAATTTATAGTCTAATATTTATATGGGACTGATTCACAAGTAATTAGGTATCTGTGCTTGTATTGAATTTCCTTTTAAAGAGCAATAACTTAAGTCTACAGAAAATGCTGTGGGATTTCACCCATTCCAAAGTCTGAAAGTGTTTGTTTTTTTCAAAGTAAACAATGAATGACACTTATTTCCCTGCATGCAAAACCATGAAAAAAACCCCTTTTTTTGGATGCAGGACACAGGTTCACTATTTTAATGCCCAACAGCCATATCCCACTGCAGTGTTAATGGGATTAACAGCAGCTGGGTGATTTGGTGGCTCTTTGAGAAGTGGAACTCTCTAGAAAAAGTGAGTTTGGGGTTTAAGCCTTGTCCTGGGAATATTTTCCCCCTGAAAGTTATAAAATCCACAGATCTCTCTTGTGACTTCTGGTACATCTGTGAACTGTGGGATTTTTTAACCCCACCTTGTTGTGGTGTGGTTTTGGGTTTGTGGTGTTGGAGGAGTGAGATCTGGAAAACTGGTCTTGCTAGGCACTTGCCCAGCAATGATGACATTTGGTTATTAAGTGCAGGGTCCCCATCAAGTCCCTGCTCCAATTTCATATTTACCAGCAGTTTTTAGAAAGCAGAGCTGAGGAGGGAGAAACCCTGAAGTGTTTGGGATATCCAAGTCCCACTGGTGCTGAGGAGACACTGCCTCAGTAGAGCCACGTTGTACCTGTGCAGGAAGGTCAGTGATGAGGTGAGGTAGAAAATGACCTGGGTTTCAGTTGTGGAGGGGTGAGTGTGTCCTGACAGTGGGTTTGTGCCTTTGGTTCAATCCCTCTTTGGCAGAGTCAGCTGCAGGAATGAAGCCAGTGTAATTCAGCATCCCAATGTTGTGTTTTTTACATCATCTCTGACTCTACAGTGACTTCAGAGCTCTGATTACCTACAACCTTGATTTCATTGCTCAGGATTCTTTCTGAGATGAAAAACACTCTTGTGCTCTCTGCAGAAATCTGAGCTGAAGGCTTGGGAAGTGTCTGAGTGCATCACCTCTGTTATTTTGGCTGTGATCACTGAGGGAGGGTTGCTTGGATGGCTTCCCTGGTGACAGTCCCCCATGAGGCACAAAGGATGTGCCAGGTAATTTGGGCTGAGGTTACAGTGAGAACCCTCCTGGCTGTGTGTATCAGTCTTGGCAGCTGGAACTGTTCAAATGGTTTAATATCATTTTATGCTACTGCATCTTAAATAAGAAGCAGAGCCAGGGCTATTTCACTATTGTTTATAATATTTGTGCCTTTATGTCCATAGAAACTGATGGAAATTAATTCTGTACAGGGCAAAGTTTAATTCAACAAAAACTTCTGTATCAGTCTTTGTGAAAGCTGCCTGAAGACATTTCTGCTGGGGCTAGGGCTTGGAGTTTGTGACTTGTTTCCTTTTACAGCCCCTTGTGCCAAGTTGTAATCACACTTTCATCCAGTATTTTATCTAGTTTTGATTCTCCTGACTCAAAAAATAAACCCTGACAAAAAAATAAAGAGTTTCTCTTGTTACTCAAACTGTTCTTGTCTCTAACCAGACTTCTTACATAACTTTTCCTTTCTTTGGGTGTGATGAAAGAATGATGGGTTTTTTTTAACATCTGCTCACTTATTTTTGAGTAAATAATTTGGTTTTGCATAATTGCCATGGTTCTAGAGAGATGCTCCTTGCTGAACGTGGAGCAGCCAGTGAGTGCTCAGCAAGGTTCAGCAGGGCTGTTCAACGAGGGGTGAAGACAATACAAATGCAAATCCAGGGAGCAGTTGCCTTTTCACAGTTGGTAGGCTGTGTTGCAGGTGCATTTTCTTAATGAAGGTTAATTTGTCTCATATTTTAACCTGGCAGCACTTGGCATTGTTAGTATATGGGCTTGCTTGAAGAGGCAAAGGGAAACTTTTCTTAGGTGAGATTGGGTATTCGATTTCAAGTGTGCTGAATATTAGTTGGAGTTATTCAGAAAAGGCCTGTTAGATTTTTATGAGAGAAAGGGCCTTTTGATTATTCTGACAGATTGGCACAAGGCCAAAATCAGCTCTTTTCCTTCGATATAAATCCTGAAAGGCGGAGATAAAATGGAATAAATTGATGCTGATCAAGATTTACTGAGGGAGAACCAGAGGCAGGCTTGAGTACCACAGCAAGTAATAAAAAGGCCTTGGACACCTTCTGTCACATTAAACCCAGAGTAAGAGCCACTGGCCTGGCTTGGGTTGGTCAAAATCACCTTATAAAGTTTACTGTGTAACTGTAAAAAAAAAAAAGGAGAAAAATTACCCTGGGCATAGGCAGAAGGAAAAGCTTTTCTGCAGTTGCTTATTAAGCATCATGTGTAAATTATCCATTGTTATCCTACTGTACCTCAAAGCCTTTTAAATCTCTCATGCCTCTTGTATCGACTTGTTTTCATCCAATATGAGCTCTCATGAATGCTGGATGCTGAAGGACTGGCTTAGAAATCAATTCCAGCTTCTGAAATATTACCTCTATGCCAGTGACTTCTGCTTCAGGGAATCTAGCTCAATATCCCATCTTACACCCATATAGATGACTCCTTTAGCTTTCTTATTTCTGGAACATGCAAAGGGATATTTCTACTGGTGTAAAGTAAATAACACCAGGAATCAATGTGTGAAAAGGGTCTCTGCTGTCTCTGGCAGTGGGCAAAGGGATTTGGAGTTTTTCCCCTCTCACCTGAGATGTGATCCCAGTGGATAACAACAGAAAGCACCATTTCCATGATATTTGTGCTAGAAACCAATGACTTTAGGTTGGTCCTTTAGAGATTCTCATGGATGAAAAAGCAGCATAATCTGGCATTGGAGCTGAAAGTCTCAGGGAGATGTTGCATCCACTGGCATTTTCATCTTGCTGCTCTTACACAGATACAGAGTTGGTAAAAGGATTTCTGTATTCAAAAGATGCTTATCTCATTCAACTGCTGAGTTCAGGACTAGGTTTTATAAGAAATTGCCTGTAGAGTAGAATGAAGTCAGATTAGAATCCCCGGGCATCCTGTTGAGGGGTAGTTTGCTACACGTTGCTCATGGTGAGGTGCAGTGTTTTATTCTTCATAGCTGGGTAAAATTGTGGAATGTAGAAAAATTAGGATGTTTGCCAAGGGTTGTACTTAATTCATGTGACAGCTTTTTTTTATCTTCTCAGAGGCACTTTATCTCTGCTCTATCAAGAGTTTGGTTTGAGCAGTACCTTTGGCATTTATGCCTGCATCTACATTGTGTGTGTGTTTTATCAGTGGGAATTTCAGTCAGCCTTACTCGAGGAATCCTTTGGAGAAGATGATGTTTCAATGTTTAAATTGACAACCCAAGGCCTCAGTTATGCAGAAAGAACCAAGACAGTTCCTTGGCAGAGTCAGAGCTTCTATGAAAATTGAGGATAAAGGGAGTTTTGATCTGTTGCAGGGATTAAGGCAAAGGAAGCAGTTTAACAAGGTGAGATTTCAGAAATGTAGGTATTTCAGAGCCTCTGTCTTTAAAAGAAATTCCTGCTTCCAGAGTTAGAGCTTCTCTCTCACCTCACAGACTCAGCTCCTGCAGCATCCTCACAGCCACCCAAAATTGTTTTGAGACAGTGGAGTATGAAGCTGACTTGCTCTGCAACAGCAATTACTGATCAATCCAAATTTAACTTAAGAAACCCAATAAATTGGAACAGCCAGAGAGCAGCAATGAGTTAAGAACAGTGATTGCAGCTCTGCTGTGCAAGGCACCAGTGCAGAGCTGGGTCCTCAGGGCTGCAGGGGACACAGGGATGACCCAAGGGGTGGCCTCAGAGGGGCACAGCAGCTTGGCTGGACACACAGGAAAGGTGTTTATATCAGGAATCAGCAGCTTTACAGAAGCTGGTTTTGCACTCCCAGGTGCTGTGCTAGGTTAATTTATTTCTGTCTAGTCAGGGCAATGATAGACACAAATCTCACTTCTGACCGAAACCAAATAAAATCATTAGTCCCCCACAGCAGCTGGGGTGCTGACAGGACTTTAAAGAAGCATATCCATCAAGAGTGGAGCTCTAAAATCAGCTTAGGATCAGGTCCTGAGCAGAATGGTGCTGGAATTCCAAATCAAATACAAATACTCCTGATTTTAAATAATCGTGTAACAAATGGGATGTTGTTTAGGTCCTGGCTTTAAGAGGTTTGTTTCCTTTTTCCTTTACTTTGCAGCTGTAAAATTTCACTTTGATGTACCACATCTGTGTTCTGGAAAGGTGTGCTCTTACTGTATCATATTTTGTGGGCATCAATAATCATTGGTGCTTCAGGTGCTGCTCACAAGCTTAATGATTCGTGTAACACAGTAAGCTACAAACTTGCTTTTTATTTTGATTAAATTTCTAATAGACTTGCTGGTGAATAGTGATGACTTTTTTTAGTAGTAAGTTCCAGAGCATATTTGAGGTGTGGTTAATGGCACATATTCCACACTAGGCTGCCCTACTGCTCATAATCTGGTTTATTTTGGTTAAATGCAGAGTCAAGACTTCTCACTAAGCAAAGTTGTGCCTGTCTGAATGATGTCCCGTGTTGCTGCTTCCTTCACCTCTCTGTGGGGAGCTCAGGTGTGCCTTGGCAAGCAGTGAGGATGTTATCTGTGATCTGCCTGTGTCTGTTCTCCTGGCTCCATCCCTTACAGAGAGCTCCAGTGCTTCCATTAACCCTTCTGGGGAAGGTTTGATAGTAAAATGATGAGCTTTGGAAGCTTTCATAAGCATAAGACCACAGAGGAAATTGTGCACTTGCACACAAAATTTGCATTTAGAAAATAAGGTTGGATGGGGCTTGGAGCAACCTGGGAAGGTGGAAGGTGTCCCTGGGATCAGCTTTAAGGTTCTTTCCTGCCCAGGCCATTTCATTCTGTGACTCTATAAGCTCTTGGGGAAGCAAACTCTGATTTTACTCTTAGCATGGGAGTTGATGTTTTGGTGGGAAGCTCCTGACCAGCTCTCCTCAGGGTGGTGGAGGCTGTCTGAGCCTGGCCTTCTGAGATTTCTTTGTTGCTGCCAAGGGGGGAAAAAGTGAACTGCTGATCAGAGAGGGTGAGGGATGCTGGAACTCTGCCTGGGGGGTGGCAAGGATGGAGCAGAAGGGTCATCCCGTGGGAGCTGTGGCTTGGGCCACATCCAAGGAGAAGGAAAAGTGTTACAGGACTTTTCCTTCTGTAAGTTCAGCAGGAAAACAAGATGTGAACTTACAGAAACCCGAGGAGTACCTGGTTGATGCTTTTCAGAGTGTGATGCTCTGCATTTTCACAGCCTGCAGAAGGACAACTCTGCCACAGCTTCACCTCACTGAATGCAGTGGGTGAGACTAAGGCTGTAAATCTCCTGGGTGACAACACATAAAATCTGCATGGATCATCTAATCTCTCCTGCTCTGACTGATAAAAAAGAAGGGTTGCTGCTGGGTAGTAAATCAGGATGCAGCACAAAAGTTTTACCTGGAGGTGCTAAATCATTTAACTGTATCAGGCTTGTAGGACTGTCTTCGTTAATAACCACAGAGAGGATTATCTGCATTGGGGTGGGGAAGAACTCAAAGGGCAGGTCAGCATCTGTTGAGCCTTTCTTGTATAAATAATGGCCTGTGCAGGTCCTGGTGGGTTACTTTTGTCATTTTTGTGATTACACAGCTTTTGTAATCAGGATATTGGCAAAGAGTTGGGCAGCGTTGCACGCCTTGAACAACAGTGAGGGGGCAAAGAAGGGCTGGCTTCACTGGCTGGGGGTGAGGAAGCAGGGTGTTTTTGTTTAGATTTCTTAGATAGACAATGAAAATCACTGAGATTTTTAAATGGGTACTTTATTCATACGTGTGAACCTTTCTGGTGAAGCTTATTCTGGAGAGTCTGCTGGATGTCCTCTGATTTATATATATATATATAAAATTTAATCTTCTCTAACTTTAGTTGCAGAAATATGCTGGTGTCTCTGTTATAACCAGAGCCACAAGTCAAGTCCCTGAGCTCTTGCTGTGTCTGCAAGTGCACAGGTGTCTGCACATGCACACACGTGCTGTTCAAGGTTGCAGGCCTGAATCTCAGCAGGTTTTGTTTAGAATTCTCCCTCTCTGCTTTAAAATGGAGCTGTAGGAGCTGCCCTTGCAATTGCATGGAAATCCCTGCTGCAGCAGGCTGTTCCCTGCTGAGCCCAGGCTGCAGGAGTGAAAGCAGAGCAGGTGGTGAGCCTGCTGTGACTTGGAGGATTTAGGCAGAAGATGGATTATGTATTTCATTGAAATTTTAAGCTTTTCCTCCTTTCTCTTCCTTCAGAAGCTGGAAAGATCAGATGGACCCTAAAACTAAAATTTTCAAGTGTACAGCTGAAAGTCTCTGCTTCAGATCAGTGGTGTGTTTTTGTTTTGTGTTTTACAAAGGACTTTGTTAAAACCAGAAATTCGGCTTTAGGAACTGCTGAGGAGGAAATGTGTTCTTTGTAAAACAAATAAGTGTGTACAGAGGTTTGTTTGTTAAAGACAGAGTTTTGGGATGCAATTAGACCATGGCAATTGAGGAGGAGTAACCCAAGCATTTTCCAAAATCTGATAGAGAGTGACCTGTGCAGAATGAAAGAGCTCTTCTGCCTGCTGGTGCTTGGTGACTGCAAGAAGCTGCACAGGTGAATGGTTTTCAAGATTCTTCTGAGTTTCACTACTGGCTGAGTTAATTTAGGCCTTGATTGTCAAAGTAGCTCACAGTGCTGACCTAACTCTGTTCCTGCTGAAGTTGGAAGGGGTTGAGGTGAGGCCAGAGCCAGGTGGCTTTTGGAAACCCTGCTGGACCCTGTGTGCCTCTACCCAGCCTGGGAAAGGGAAACTCTGTGAGAGGCAGCAAAGTTGGAGTTTTTTGGGTAAAGTACTAGAAAACAGCATTGCTGAGATGTGATGGTAAATTCTCTTTAGCCATCACAGCCCAGAAAATATTCCTGTTTATTCCAGTGTTGGTGTGCACTGGAGTTCCCAAGACAATTTTTGTGAGTTATTTTAATTGACTCTGGGAGCAGGGGAGTAAATATTATCAGGTCTTTTGATTTGTTTACTTGCTGAAAGAAAGGCAGACAGAAATTGTAGACAAGCTGGGCTTCATCACAAGTGTTGCCTCTCTTAAGAGCCAGAAAGATGTAAATAACCAGCCTGGGAGCATGGAATGGACCTCTGGACAGCAATATTGCAGTGTTGCCATGCAATTGCAGCCCTGCAGAGTCCCAGTTGTGTGGGGTTTGTGGTGAGGCAGCCAAGCCTTCTGAGATTGCTTTGTTGCTGCCAAGGGGGACAAAAAGGGAACTGCTGATCAGTGAGGGTGAGGGATGCTGGAACTCTGCCTGGGAGGTGGCAAGGATGGAGCAGAAGGGTCATCCCCTGGGACCTGTGGCTTGGGCCACATCCAAACAGGCTCACTGAGACAAACCTAGCTTGTCAAAAGTGTGGCTGGGGTTCTTGTGCACAAATCTGAGCTTAATTTGGGGTTGGCAGCAGTGTCCCAGCAGGAGGCTTTCACTTGGGATCAATAGGGAAGGCTCAGATTGCTTTGGGGGCATCTTGCTGCAGAGGAAGTTAAAAGTTGTGTCTGTCAACAAAGCTGCTGGAGAGAATCACAGAAAGTGGAATTTTATGTATTCAAAGCAATGTTTGTTCCAATTCTTTCAATTGTTTCAAATTTTATGTATTCAAAGCAATGTTTGTTCCAATTTCTGCTACCCATAGTTTAAAAAAGGAATTAATAGCATTTTGAAATTAGAAATAATCACTATTTCCTTGCAAGTGTACTTGTGTAGAGAGGGAATGTGAGAGCTAGAAGGAAAGCAAAATTCAGGATCCCATATCACATCTCCCCCTTTTGAGTCCCCTCTGATTTTCCATTTGTTTCCATTTGAGACACCTCACATCTATTGTGGAACGAGGGGAAAGAAATCATCCCCTCCAAAATCATCACTCAGTGCCTGGTCAGCATGATCCTGTCACTTCACATTGACATAATTCCTGAAAAACCAGAGCAGTGGAAGAGAGACAAACCTGGCAGATGGGTTTGTCTGTGGCACCCAGCTGAATCCTGGCTCTTCCTGACCCTCCCTGCCCAGCAGGCACAAGGGCCTCTGCCAGGGCAGGGATTTTTCCAGCACTGGCACCTGCAGGGTTCTTGGCTCTCCTTTGGCAGCTGAGTTGCTCCAGGGAGGTTTAGGGGGCTGCTCTAGGATGGGGTTGGCCCCAGAGCTTTGCTTTCTGGTTTGAATAAGGCTGTGGTGCTGTGCTCTGTGCCTCCTGGCATTACTACAATGAAAGATCTGTCAGGTTTTCAGGAGAAGGTGTTCATTTCAGGCACTCAAAACTCAGCAACAGAAGTTGCTTCAAGCAGGAATACAAACTACAAGTGCTTAGTAGTGGTGTTAATATTTATGCCCAGTCATTCCGAACAGCAGTTTAACAATCTAAAGGAGATTTCAGCTGAACTCTCCTCTCTGACTGCACTTCAGGTGGATTTCCTTACTGGCCAAATGGGCTCCAGGTACGTTTTACACTGAGGATGACAATTTACCTGCAGGGGACAGTGATTCCTGAGGCAGCTGAGAATCAAAATTATTGCTGCCAGCAGCAGCAACCAAAATCTTGGTGTTAAAACTCCTCACAGCTTCCAGCACCACAGGATCTCCCCTTGTGGCTGAGTGAGGATCCTTTGGGGGGAAAAAACCCAAACCCACACACATGCTGCATGGGATAAATCCCTTGCTATTCCTTTTTTAACTCCAGTGAGAGTTTGGCTGAGACTTCCAACACATTTGCTTTCTTTGGGAGTTTGCCAAAGGTTTCTCCACTTATTCTTTAGTTTGCATCACATTCTCCAAGTTGTAATGCTGATTGGGTGTCTTTTCATGTCAAAACTGTCCTATTTTATACTTTAAAAAAGAAAATACTTTTTTTTTTTAATCTCCTGCCATTCTGAAGCAAATAGCAACAGTCAGTCTCTGAGATTGAGTCTGCTGGGCAGAACCTCAGCTGTTCTCCAGCACAGCTCTCAAGGTTTAACCCAGCAAAGGAGCTCTGTGGGAGATGCCTTCTCCATCCAAGAGTCCTCCAAGCATGAGGGATCTTTCCAGCTTGACCATTATTTCAAATCAAGCTCCTGCATTTCAAACACAGCAAGATGTGGGTGATTTCAGTTACTTCTCACAGTAGCACTATGGTCAAAGCTGAGCTTGTGCTGCAGGGAAAGAGCTCATAAATGATGTTACTGACCCCTTCCAGCCAGAATTCCTGAACCAAGGATGCTCTGGAAGGTTTCCCTTGGAGCTGCTGGGCACTAACACTGGATAAGAGCCCCCTGCTCATGACCTGCTTTGCCTGCACCATCTGGGTGTGTCTTGGCTCCGATTTGCCATCACAGCTTCCAACTTTGCAGGTGAATATTTGGGATAACCTCAGAACCATGCAGATTGTGGGTTTGTAGTCCCATGTCTGGTGTTAGAGAAGCCCTATGGGTGTGTTCTGGTTTTGGTGGCATCACCTGTACAAAGTCTTGTGGGGTATTTGGCATTTTGGAGCTTGCTCTTACTGCTACATGGCCTCTACCAAAACTGGGGCTGGAAAAAACATCCTGCAAGCCTGTCTCTTTCAATATTCTCCTGCACTGCTTGGCACACTCCTTTCTCTTTACCCTTTCCATGCAGTAAATCTTGCTCTTGCTGACAGGCCTGGTAATTGCCTTATGTAGAATGAAAGTCTTCTATTCTTTGTTTTTATAGTATGCAGCCTTCCCCAAGAAAGTTTAAAAGGACAGAAAAATTCATGGTGTTTGCAGTAAGAGCATGTTTTATACTTCCCTGCTGCTGCAGCAGAGACAATACTGCCCTGATATGGAGATGTCAGGGGCACAGGCCTGTATCTAAGGCAGTAAATGTTCCTTTTATTTCTTATTCCCCTTCTTTCTGGTTGCTATTAATTCTAAACTTTTCTTGGCATTTGCAGCAATAAAAAGGATAAAATCTTGAGGCTTTGTTCTTCTGCTCCTGAAACAAGACTTAAAAGACTCAGATAGGGCTTGGGCTTATTCTGCTTTCAGAGACAGCTGGGAACTCTTACAAATACATGTGAGCACTGGAACACCACTGCCTTGGGGCTGAAGGCATTATCTGTTGCTGAGCTCCACACAGAACACGTGCAGCGGGGATGAATGGAGACAAATGTCTACAATCATCATATAAAACATGAAAATCTGTCTTCCAAGCCCTTGTGACTGCAGCCAGCCGTGGTGCTAAGGCTGCTTTGTGGGTTTTAACTGCACCCTCTGATGTGCAGCAGCTGCAGGACGTGCCTTTGGCTCAGCCCTGGGTGCACAGGGTGTGAGCTGGCTGTGCAGAGGGCTCTGCTGTGCCCTGTGCTGCCCAGACCATTCCCCCCTCACACCTCTCTGTGCTCCAGGACATGGGGCCACGAGGTCCAGCGTTGTGATAACTCATTTCAGACTCGTCCTGGCTTTGGCAGGTGGGTCTCAGAGCACCCAGGGGAAACAATGGCACGTTTGCTGCTCTTGTGCATGTCAGGGTTCCGAAGGCTTCACAAGCTGAGCTCAGATTAAGGGCTATGTGGTGCTTGGCAGTGGTGTGCAGGGCTGGAAGATGAACTCCATCGTTGGTGACTGCCAGCCGAATTTCCACAGCCTTTGATTTCATCACTGGGGTATTGGCAGCAGGGTTCAGCTGTGTTGTTTGGGTCCTGGGCTGGAACAGGTATTGTCATGTTAATGGGAGGCATCCCGCAGCACGTTCTGCCCTGGCTCACCGTCTGAGCAGCCAAGAAACAACAGCTCCTTGCTTGACCCAGACTGGTCGTGAAACTGGGCTTGCTGGAACAGGAGAGGCTCTCTGTTTAATTTTTGTGGGAGGCTGTGAGAACCCTGCACTGCTCAAGGCTTGCAGTGGAGCCCACTCTGACCTGGGGGGGCTCAGTGAGAAATGCTGGTGCTGCCCTCAGAAGCTGCCCGAGGGTCAGAGAGGGAGCAGTTTTGTGTGGTTAATCCCACACCACTGTACTGAGTTCAGCCCTGTAAATTAATATTTGTTATGTAATTATGTAGTGTTGACAAGTGTGAGCAACGTGGGCTGGTGGAAGCTGCCCTGCCCATGATGAGATGATGTTTAAGGTCCCTTCCAGCCCAAACCACTCGGTGATTCTGTGATTTTACTGTCAAAGCTTTCAGGAGACCTTCAGCTGAGATGCTGCTCCATTACCTCATGGGAGGGAGGATTCCTTCAGAGCATTCCTCTTAAGTGAGATTTCCATTCTGTTCTGTATAAATAAGCGTGGAAATGCTCTTCCCTTTTTTTCTGATGTTACAACAAAGGGGATTTATATGAGAAATAAATCTTGGTAAATCTTTGCAAGGGTGCCTAAATTATTTATGGGGGTTTTAGTTTGGTTTGCATGCCATATTGCTCTCTTGTGTTAAACACTTTATTCACCACCCAGCTTTTCCCATTAATCACTGCAGGATGTGCTCAGTTATCCCTGCTCAAGAGCCATCTATTACATTCCAGTGGCCACAGCCAAATGGGCTAATTTTTCTGTTGGTTGTTCCATCCAATGGTTCATAAACTCATGGCTGTTACTACAGTAGCAGACATGTTTAGTTATACCACATTGATGCATTTGTTATTTTCATGATTTCGTCATTTTCTTCTCTCCTTTTGTGGAAGAAATCACGATTGAAATGGGGGTTTGTTCATTGGGCTTTGTTCAGCGGGTCCTGTCCTGAATTTCTTTGTCTCTGTATGTTTAAATAGGCCCCTGCTATTTCACCTTAGGCTGTTTTCCAAACCAGGTGATGACTGCTTTTTTGGGAGCATGTCCAAAACCTTACAGATATTGCAACCTTTCCTCATTTTGATTGGAAAAAAGCCCCCCAGCCTTGACAGAGTCACGTCTTTTATGGTGCTCTTGGCTCAGAGTGGGAGACTGATGCAGGTGACCTCAGCTGGCTGGGATGAGCTGCACTAGAATTGGCCCCAGTCCCTCAATGTGGCCTCTGTCACCGTGTCATTGAAATGTTCAGTGTCTGTGCAGCTCTCTCTGAGCCTGTTTTAGTGTCTGTAAATGCCTTGTCCAGCATTTAGCTAAGTCCCTGTGTGGGTCTCTCAGTGCTGTGGCATCTCCCCTTGCTGCCTTACAAACAGTAAATGGTGCATTAATTTGTGTGCACACACAACAGGGCTTTGTTGTGCTTGTGGGTATGAATGTGAACCCCTGGAGATGATTAACAGGATGAGGATGTGCCAGTGATCAGGGTTTGGAGCTGTACTCTCCTCACGTACAGCTGCTGATGTCTTTGAGGCTATTTTGATGATTCCTTGGTCTCGGGATGCTCTGTCTGTTCCCGAGATCAGTTTGTGCCAGAGTTAGAAAAGAGTAGAAAGAGACTTCCAGCTTCTTGTTGGGGTGTTTATTATTTCTTACCTTTTTGTGGCATGCTCTTCAGTGACAAGGTCTTTTCTCTCTGAGAACACGGCTGGAA
>WAAE01018588.1:373171-518470 GCA_013400495.1 Nicator chloris | reverse complement strand
GGGGGTGTTCATGGGGGTTTCTGCCGAGCCCTGGGCTCCAACACCCTGGAAGGTTGAATTCCTTCTCTTTGTGGACCTGAGCTGTGGGACCTCGAGGATGGTGCAGGCTTGTCCTGGTGCTTCTCCTCACCTGCCACACGTGGTTCAGACCCGATGTAGCAGAGCTCATGTCACATCAGGTCCCCTCTCAGCAGTGCAGGGCCTCTCTGAGAGCCACAAACACAAATCCAGCACAACTTGGTGGGAATAGCCAAAATGATGCATTAAAAATACATGAGTACAGATGGCTGTAGAGTAAGGAAGTCACAGCTGTTTGCTCTCTTATGACTCTTAGGAACATGTTTTTAGCTAAGGTGCCTGAACCACCTAAAAACAAGGGAGGGGAAGGCCAGGAAAGCTCCTGCCTTTAGGAGAAAAGCACAACAGGAGCCTTGTTCTGCTGTAATTCATGGGGGTGTTGCTCTAATCCGTAAAGCACAGCCATGTGTTCAGATCCCAAAGGGGCATAATTATTTCATGGTAACAGCTCTCCCCAGAGTGGCCTTACTGGTATTTTCAAAAGCAATTATTGTGGAGAAAACCTATATTTTTAGTGCTGACAGTTTTAAGAATATCGAGCAGAGGCTGTAGCTGAGATAGTGATTCACAGAGATTAATGCAGCTCTTCAGACTTCCCTCTTCCCAAGCCAGAGGAGCCAGGGGGAAAGAAAGATTTCTTTACATGAACAGCTGTAAAAGTTTAGAACTTTTAGCACCCTCATGCATACAACAGGAGTTGTCAGGTCCAAAGAGAAATTATTCATATTTTTCTTTTAATAGGCCAAACTGTGGAGTTCTTTGATCCAAATCTCTGCCCTGGTGCTCACTCAGGTTTTTCCAGGTGCTCTGGGAGGGCGATGAGCAGAGTGAGAGTGACATTTGCTTTGTGAGGGAGGGGTGGTGCTGAAAGCCTGCAGGTTGTGGGAGGTGAGCTTGCCACTTTCTAAACCGTCCACAAACAATTGCAGCATTGGAGTTTGGCTTTGTTCATCCCCTTCTGCAGATACCCATCCTCAGGTGGTCACAGAGCCTCACACAGAACTGCTTCAGCTCTTGCTGTGATGCTACAGGAGAGTTTTACTTTGACAGGCTTTCAAAAGCACATTTCAGAGCTCAGAATTCATTATTTTCTAGAGGTCCCAGTGGCAGAATGTGTTTGCACATTTCCTGAGGTTGTTGTGTTAATTCTTCAGTGATGCCCCTTTCTCCAGTGCCAACAGTGCCCCTAAGAACTGTGTGAGTGGGTGGGATTCTCTTTGCCTGGGCGCTCTGCACATTTCCTCTGTCCCAAAGAAGTTGGGATATAAAAGCACACGGTGAGTTTGGCTGGCTGGAATCTCTCTGAAGGAGTCCTGAAGCCTGGATGTCTTTCACCCCTAAATTTCCCTTCTGTTCTGGGGGAGGTGGAACACAGGGTGGTGCAGCAATTGCTTTTGTTTGTTTTTAATAACAAGCTTTAAGGCAATAACAGGCAGGCAGTGTCAGCCTGATGTATTCTGCTTTGATTTCAGGCATTACACAAGGGACCTGACTATTTTCACGTCTCCCCCTAGAGCTCTTTAGCAACAACAGCAGCAATAATAACATCCAGGTTATTAAAAAAAGAGAAGAAAAGAGAAAGCATCAGCCAGTTCCCTTAAGAAGCAGCACAAAGCCATGGTGAAGGTGCACAGGACTGGGCGTCTTTGCTCCCAGGGTGAGAATAATGCACATAAATAACAATTTCCAGCAGCGTTGCACTTGGAGCATTTCTGATGTTCAGGGAAAATAGCCTTCCTTTCAGCCAAGGAAAAACATGAGACTTTTCACAAAAAATGTTGCCTTTTCAACCTTTGCCTGTGTAGGAAAATGAAATTTTTTTTTTAAATCTCTTTAGAGCAACCATTGAGAGAACTTATGGGATTGCAATGAGTCAGGATAATGCCCGGGGTGTTGCCTGGGAAAGAGCAATGAGTTCTGCCATGGGGGCTTTGCCTCACCTGAAGTGAGGGGCTTGGAGAAAGGGAATGGCAATAGAGGGAGGAGCTGATGCCTTTTTAATGGTAGGAGGGTCAGTGGGTTGGCAGGAGGATTGATGAACTGCCCCTAGGACGTGCTGTGTGTAACACTGAGGCAGTGCCAGGGCTGTGTTTTAGAGCACAGTGTCTGTCCCAGGAAATGGCACAGGCTCACCTTTGCACTGGGCGAGTCTCAGACTTTCCATCTTCTACAGCTTCAGTTAAGTCTTTCCATGCTCTGTTTTTAATCTAAAATGATTAAAAAGAGAACCTCTAGGCTCTTTTGTGCCAGAACCCTCAGGAGGACGCAAGTCTGGATTTCCTGTGTGGTTATCAGGTGTGTTTGATGCCAAAGAGAGGAGGTTATGAGAGGAGCTGAGGAGAGGGGGAGCAGTGCTGGAGGGGGGAATTGTGCACATGTTTGGTATGAACGTTTCATCAGAGCAGGAACAGCAGAAATGAAACTTCTCCATCGGGTTGGAGGAGGCTGGTACCATTGCAGAAATAATTCAGAGCCTGTGGCCTTATTTTTTCCATTCAGAACCATCTGTGGGAATAAACAGAATCCCAGAGCCAGGTGGGAAAACAATACCGTGGATGGAGCCAGGTGCAGAGCCATTGTCTTCTAGGTTGTGGCAGATGTGGAAGAGTCTTCTAAGTTTTGAGCCATCATCTGCATCCCTGATGCCATTATGGGCAGAAGATTTCTTTTGCATCAGTGATTATCAGGACTAATGACATTAATTACCAAGTTTTGGCATTGATTTGGCTGGGCTGACTGTCCTGGAAATCTTTGAGGCAATAGTTGTTGAAGAGTTAAAAGAAATCCTGCTTTGCAGTGAAGGGTGGTTATGGCTGCCCTGTCAGCTGAGAGTTATGCTAATGGAGAGGGCCCAAGAACAAATGTGAAACGTGCACATTAGTGAGCACACTCCTTGTTAATTAGTGCTTTACCATGTGCATTGTGCTGGGATCCAGAGGCCCTGAAAGATGTCTCTGACTGCATTTCCACTGCAGGGCGTTTTGCCTTCTATGAAAATGTTTCAGGAATGCAGGTTCACCTAAATTAGCCAATTTTTCAGATTGAGAGAAGCAAAAAAAAAAAAGAATTCTCTTTGTTTCGTTCTTGGTTTAACCTTCTCCTTGTTCTTCAAAACAAGGCATTAATCAATGACAATAGAAACTGCTACTCTTAGGGCTGTCAATGTTTATGGCTTTGGGTTTAATAGCAAGGACATAAATATATACTTTTCATTACATTTTTGCTGTTATTTGCTCATCATCCACAGTGTCTGATATTATCATAACTCTTTGGTTGAAGCTATTAAAGTTATGGTTTGTAGCTCACACTGGCACGAAGCAGACAGAGAGCCATAAAAGCAAAAAAAAACCCCCACCAACCCCTCATAGACTGAGATCAGCTATTAAGAACTGGTCATTTTCTCCCTGTTCGCATAACAGCAGCTCCAAGCTTGGTAGATAACGTTTCCTCCCTTGTTGCCTTCCTCCCTTGTTGCCTTCCTCCCTTGTTGCCTTCCTCCCTTGTTGCCTTCCTCCCTTGTTGCCTTCCTCCCTTGTTGCCTTCCTCCCTTGTTGCCTTCCTTCCCCCCCTCGTCTCCCCCAGTTCTGACAGGCAAGATCCCCATGGTCACATATTTAGGAGGACAATGGAATTTTTTCTCCAGTGGAAAATCTTAGCAGAGAAGCTTTTTCCTCCCCTGTGTTTGGTTTGCCTGGCAAATTCCCCCAGTGGGGCCCTGCCCCTGAGTTTCTCCTCTGCCCTGGGAGGCCTCTTTGCTGTCAATGCTCTGGTTTGTTCCAGGTGAGTGGGTGGGAAGACAATGAACTGGTGGAACCAACTCATCCCTTAAAGATGGCCAATAAGCAAATAAAGTCCTGGCTGAGGCTTGTCAGGGTAGGAATGATTGAGATGGTGACCTCATGGATATAAATCCTTCATCTTCTGGTAGAGGATGTCTGGCTTCCTTCAGTTTGGAATAGCCAGCAAGATATTCCGGATCAAATTCTGCTCTGGTTTCAGCTGGGCTGGTTCTTGTAGTGCTGCCAGGTTCTGACAGGCATGGTGGGAAGGAGCCTTGCTCACAGAGGCCTGAAATAAAAACCCCACTGCCACTGGTGAGTTTTGAACTAACTTCTGAGGACTCCCAAGCATCTCATACTCTGTATTAGTTTAAATTTCTGTTTACACACTGTATTTCAGATTATAAATTTACAAAGAGTACCAATGCTCTTTCATATCTCCCCCTCAGAACCAGTCAGCTGCTGGCAGAGACTTACTTTTGCTGGGTTTTCCCAGCTTTCTGCAAATAATCCAGGCTAATCTTTAAATAGCATAATTCTGTGTCAGAGAATTTTAGGATTTATTTCAGCCTCTAATATTTCATGTGACTAGCAAATAAAATAAAACATCCTTAAAAAAAAAGGAAGTCTTTATAGAAATCTAATTGTATTTCTCTCCAAAGCAGCAGCAGCAGCACATTTAGCAGCTTCAGAACAAGCTTGATTTCTATTTCCAGTAATGCATTATTCTTTGTAGGCTGCTAAATGCTTGCAGTAACTCACAGAGAGGAACCAGGAGTGATTGCACTTCCCATCTCCCTCTCTGGGTGCATTTGCTGCTTCCTCACCTGAAGCAGCACCTTTAGGCTCTCTCTGACTGTGGGGTCCTTCTGTATTTGTGCTGTTTGCATGTGTCACCCTGGTGTGATGACTCCACCCTGGGACAAACCCTGAGTCCATGAAACCCAGATTTTCTCTCTAACCATGCTGTGTAGGAGATGCTTCTGGAACCATCTCCAAAGAGTGCTGTAGCCTGGGTTAGCCCTCATGGATTCTGGCAAATAATAGTTTGATAGCAAGAGGAGGTCTGTGTGAGTGAGGGCTTTGTGTCGCTGTCTAAACAAACACTTTTTTGGCCACGTGTGTGCAGGGAGGAGCAAACAGTGACCAGAGCCCAGCTGTAGCTGGCTGGTGACACAATTACAGAGGTTTTATTCAATGCTGGTGTTTTCTCAGCTGGGCACCTCCTGTCTTGCCTGAATTCCTCTCGACAGCTCAGCACAATCTGCCAGTCCTGAGGGTTTGCCCTTCTGGGTGAGACCTCCCACAGGACAAACTCCAGGCTGGCCCAAGACAAGAAAGGTTCACACACCAAAATCCAGAGCCTGTGAAAGCCTTGCAGTCTCTGCTTCTTGCCACATTCTTTTCTCCCTGTGGGTGCTCATTTCCAATCCCCTTTAGCCCTGCATTGTGGGGTAGCTTCACTGGGCATGAACTGCTTTGGAGAAATCCTTCCACCTCTGTAGGGAGGGACAGGGTGCCTCTCCCTGGGAACAGAGCATTCCCTTTACTTTCCTCAACCTTTTATGTGCCTGAAGACCTCAGGAACATGAGCTCCACCTGATGTCTGTCTCCAAAGAGAATGGACTTAGCTTACATAGAAAAGTGCTGCCTGTGTTTGTGAGTGCTGTTGGAATAAAAATTTATCATTTGATCCAAATAGATTAAAAAAAAGTATATATATTAGTACTTTTTCAGATGAGTGTTATGCTTGGTCTCTGAGCTTGTATCTCTGTGTTCCTGTATTTTTCACAAATGGTGGTTCTTACCTGAACTAATCAGCCAGGAGAGTGAGAGAGGGGGAGGGATGTTGGAGGGGTTGCTGGCAGAGTTTCAGGGGCATATTCTGAGTTCTTTGCTAGGGTTTATTGCTGCTCTTTGTGGGGTGGCACAGGGGCAGCCTCAGCCAGAAGCAGGTCCCCTCCTCCACCTCTGGAGAAGATGAAAACCTGAACTGCATTGTTAAGGCACCCTTGCTGCCTCAGATGTTGGTGATGACTTGAGGTTTACGGCTGTGCTGGGAATACACAATCTCTTTGGCAGGCACTTGTTATTTAGCTGAATTACTGCATTTTGGGCTCGTGTGCCCCTGCTGATGGCACTAATCTCCATGTTAGGAGACAAAGTACCAGCTGTGCCTGGCCCTATTTGTACTGCTTTAGCCACATGGATGTTCACCCATTTAATCTGGAAATATTTCTCCACGCTCATCAACAGCCACATGCAGGCAAATGAAATTGCCACATTTATTCTGACTCAGTTTTGAAAACGACAGATGCTGCATTACTGTCAAACAGGGTGAGAGGGTTTGCTAGCTTTGGTTTTGTTCCTTACTTGTGAGTGTTTGATAGATGAGCTATTAATGCTGATGAGTGAAGCTACATTTCTTCAAGGTTGGCTCCTTCTGTCAGAGCACCAAGCAAAGCTTCCACTGCAGGACTGGTGTCATTTATGCTCAGATAAAGGACTTGGAAACTGCCCTGGGACTCAGGAAGGAGAAGAGTTGGCACATGTGTGACTTGCAAACACAGGCAGATGTGTTATATGGTAGTTATTACTTTTTCTTAATAATATGACTTTTTCCCCAGCCTGAATAATTCAAAGGATGCTGTTGTGCACGTGCCTGAAGGAGCACAACCTTCTGCATCCTCAGGCTATGTGGGGGGTGTGTGCTGCTCCCAGTGCAGGGATTTTAAGGGGCCAAATACAAAACCATCTGCCAAAGCTGGTGCATCAAGTGTGAGCCTGGTGCAGCTGCTTCTCTTCTCACACCTGACCACTTTTAGGGCTGTGCTACAACCATTTTGCAGGGTGAGGTTAGAGCCTTGTTCCCACTCCTGACCTCCTGAAGCCACTGTGTTTGGGTCACCAGTGGGGACAGGGACTGTCCCTGCTCCTTAGCAGGGCCCTGGGAGCACAAGGACTCTGTTCATACAGGCACTGCCCTGTCCCACATGCCAAAAGCCACTCAGGTCACCACCTAAAACCTGAGCCTCTGTCAGCATTTAGGAAAGCTGGCATTGGGGGCCCTAAATGAAAAGCTCTGCAAGAGCAGGCTATGGAGGACACGCTGTAGTGTCTGGCAGAAAATGCTTGTGGGGGAGAGAGAGCCTGTGTTGAAATTGTTAAACCCCTTCCAGTGTCTGCTTCATGGTCCCTTTGGGATTGGCCTTGGAGCTGCAGCCTGTAGCACCTTGTTTGTTTATATTGTGTTTAGCAGTCCTTCCTAATGCTCTGTTTGAGTGGGGAAGGGGCCAGAGGATCTCCAGAGATCCCTCCCAGCCTCAATTCCTCTGTAATGAAGATGTGCAGGGATGCCTACAAAGACTCCTGGAAAGAATAAATGAATCAGAACCTCTCAGCCTCATTGGAAAACACTGACACAGGAGAAAGCTCTGTAGTTGTAGGTATAGAAAGGGTCAGTCTTTGCTCACTATAGAGAGTTTTTCATGACTTTGGAGTGGATATACTGAAAAAGGCTCATCAGTTCATTATCAAACCATCGTGCAGTGCTTGAGTTCAGTTTGTGAGTTCAAACACAGCAGAGCAGAGAGGTGTTTCTGTTTTTGTAAGTTTGCTTTTGTGTTTTGTTACGCTTTGCATCTGTGCTTGCTGGATCTTATGGTGTAAACAAGTCATGTTTCTGGTGGAAATTATTTGGATGTGTCCTTATTGCTTTTATTTGGGCTGATCCCTCCAGCCCTAAGGAATATAAATGTTGGGTGCTTACACTGAACTGGAGCAAAGCAGCAGTTTGATAAACCTTGGATGCCTTCAATTTGCAGCCTTCTGATTTACTTTTACTCAACAATTATAGCTGGATTTGCCTTTTGGGGAGCCTTTGTTTATGGCATTCAAAGCCAACAAAGCCCGGCTAAGCCGGAGGATGGATTATGGCAAATCAAAGCTAGCTCTCCTACTCGGGACAATGGAGCCTCGCCGTGACACCTGCGAGGCCCACACTCCAGTATGATCAAGTATTTTCTTTGAGAGAAGGTCACCACAAGTTCACTTTTACAGAGAAGTTCTTATTCTCAGCTAATGGGGCTCCCCGTAGCATGGTCCCGCCGTGGCTTCACATAAAAAGGATGGATTGTCAAAGAAATTACCTTGAAAGCTCCTCCCTGGCAAACTGATTTGAAAGGACAGACCAAGTGTTGTGTGCTGGGCAGAGGAGCAGTCCCTGACCCAGCCACACCAGCTGTGGTGCCTCTTTGCACTTGTGCAGTTTGGGTTTGTCAGCAGTTTGAGCTCAGCCCTTGCTGCTGGGCAAGTGCCATTCCTTAGGCTTGTGCTTTATAATGGAATCTCCTGCCTGGCTTCCAGAGCAAGCCATTTAATCTTTTCATGCTGTGGAAATGAAGACATTTTCAGTCCTTTGGGGATATTTTGTGCTTCTCATATGGTGAGTGAGATGGACTAAGCCCTTTTTTGGTCCTGAAGAACTAAACACAAAATCAAAACACATAAGCAGAGCCAGACTTGGCGCTTGTTCTGTGTGTTATGTATGTAATTTCCTGCACATGTAATTGATCCCCAGTCATAGCTGGGCCCACACCCAACTCTGGAAGGCTGTGGGGATTATTCTTTCTGATCCCTTTCTGGCTTAACTGGCTCAGTTTTCCCAGAAGGGGGAGAGAGATGTGAGTAGGGTGCAAGAAGTGTGACCTAAAGCTGACATCATCTGCTGGGAGAATTAGGAATGGGCTGTTGGGGCTTGCTTTAACTTGATTATTCTTAGGGGTGATTGAAGAAGATTTTGGGAAAATGTAGTTATCTTTTTAAAATGACTTTGGTTTTGCATAGAAGAGAGAAATAATATCAGCCCAGATGTTTACTTGGGCACTGGCTCCACTGATTTGGCTCCACTGATGTTTTAATGCTATTGGCATTATACTTTTGTAAATTAAAACCCTAATTGGAGCATTGTTGCCAAGTCATTATTAATTGATTTGATTAAATCTCCTCAAAGAAACATTCTGTGTCAGAAGATGACAGTTTTTCATAGGAAACTGGTAGAACCTTGTTCTCATTTTGATCAGTAAAAAGCATTGCAGTTATGCACTCAGATCCAGGATGGTGATGTAAAAATTTAGGTAAAAGGAATCTAGGTATAAGAAATCAGGTAAAGTTTTAATTCCCAGCATTCAAAACTGGCAGATTGACTCCAGTAAAATAGACATGTGGCTTTTAAATTAACTTCAGGTTTTGTTCTCTACCTAGTTCTCAGAGTAGGCAATTGCATTTGTTACGCTGTAGAAATGAGGCTGTTTCTAGCGCTTTGGGGTATTTTAGGATTCCAGCAGGAAGCTTTAGACCCAAGAACACTCAGCAGTGCTTTCTGACTGACCCTACTTGGTGGTCCTGCAGCAGCTGCACAATTCATTCTGCAGCATGAGCTCGGACACAGATCCCCTGGAGCTTTGGAAGAGGGCACAGGTTGGGGTGGCAGTGTGTCAGCAGGGCTGCAGGATGGCTTTTTTGTCAAGCAGCGACCATCAGAAGGTCTGTGGGAGGTGTGGTGAGCAGCAGGAAATGCAGTTGGTGCTGTGATGGCCTGTCCCTTCAGATCCTTCACTGGTGCAGTGCAGGGTAATTAACTGTGTGAGTTAATAGAGTGTTTTAAATCCTCTGGGACTGCTTGGAGTGGTTCAGCTCACATCAGTGGGCTTTGTGGCAGGCCTGTGCATTAAAGCCCTCATGCCTCAGCATGAAATCAGCCCAGCTACCCCTTCTATGTGACCCCTTATATTCTATAATGTAAAATACATTCCACTGTCTCCACCACCCTCAGCTTCTCCCGTGGCCAATCCTGTGTTCATGCAGACGTGATCTGATGGTGAGATGTCCCCACAGAAACCCCTGAATCTGGTGCTGCTTTGTGCCATGACAGACACCTGGAGCAAAGGGAGGTCAATTCTGCACGTTTGCACTCAGAGAACACATCCCCACACAAAGCCTCTATGGCTGAGGTGGTGCAGGAACCACCACTCTCCCAGCTGAGCTCTGGCTGGAGCTGTTCTGATGAAACCTCAAGCAGAATCTTTGCTATTTTGTCACATCAAACAATTTACATCCAATAAAACCAAGGGCCTTGGGATGGAGGTACAGCAGCTGCCGTGTCAGTCTCTGTCTCACTTCTGGTTTTTGAGTTCTCTAATTAGTTTATGTTCCAATAAATCCTTAACACAAAAACTGCTTTAAAACAATTGAAAATAAAACAAAGAGAGGAATTTAAATTGCTTATGGCTTGCTTTGTATGGCTTCCAGGCATTTGAGCAATTTTGCTAACAAGTATCCGGTAACCTATTTCCAAAGGCCACTAGCAGATAATTATATTTGGTTAATTTACATACTTTCAGTTTATAATCCTAATTAGTTCTCCAACCAGTAGTCCCTAGGCAATATGCAGTCTTACCTCATTTTATTTGCCATCCCTACTGTGCAAGTTCCCTCAATTTACAAAAAGATGCTGTTAGGTTTGGTTCAGGGCTTTCCCATTTCAGTGCACATCTAAACCGGGCGATTCCATGCCGCTTGAAACCCTATTTGCAAAGGAGTATTTTACATTTTTATAGATTTTTACATCTGGGAGACACTGTGCAATTCAGGGAAGCTGCCCCCAGTTTGACACAGGGCCTGTTTGCAGTGCAGAGGACCAGCCAGATTCTGCACCCACCCGTATCCAGGGAGTCCCCTTGGCACCTCTGGTGGGATGGAGGGGCACGAGTTGGCAAGGGCTGGGGACTGAGGTGTTGCCATGGCAGGGGCAGGGGCAGCGTGTGGAGCAGCAGGAATGTGCAAGGGCTGTGGGAGAATCCCCAGGAGCTGCACACACAGATTCTGGTTAAACCTCTCAGCCTGGCAATTCCTCGTTCTCTCTTTGCGTATTTAGGAGCTCTCCCTGCGTGCTGATTATTCTGGGATCATTTTTGCACCCACACTTGAGATTATGCTCAGTCAAGTGGCTGAGGAGGAAGCTGGGTATGAAGTTTTATACTTCCAGGTTTAAATGAGCTCCAAACACCACTTGGAATGAGCGTCCCCAGTGGAAGGAGCACATCTCCCAGAGCTGATCCCTGCAGGACTCTGAGTATCTGGAGCTGAAGTTGTGTCCAGCCAAGACCAACCCTCCACGTTACCCCACAGGAGTGTGGCTGTGGTGGAGAGTGTTGGGTTTTGGGTACAACCTGTAGTAACCCAGGGATCAAAACCTCTGCTGCTGCCTGGAGATTTCTCTGAGATGTCCTTTAGATAACAGCACAATTTCCAGTGTTATCTTTCAAGTGCTGGGGTATGTACTACAATGTCATTTTCAGAAAAACCGTTGGATGAAATATTTCCTTTTAGGTATCCAAGGCTGCTTTTAGTTGGATTCCTTGCTCTGTAATGTCAGGTTTGGATTAACGTTATGGTAATTTCCAATGTTTCCTTGCAAGCAAGAAAAAGACCCCCAAATCTCCCTTTTCAACACCTCATTAAGGACTTTGATAGGGCAAAGAGAAGTGGGATGACAACTGAAAAAGGAGAAGGAAAATCTGCAGTTTGCAAAGCTTTTGTTCAGATTTCCAGGATAACGGATGGATTCTGTGAATTGATGTTAATTAATAAATCCTTAGTGCTGAAGGAGAGAGGTGATTTTTAGCTGTCCAAAATAACAAGTGTTTAGTGAGGAAAAACTCAAAGGTGTGAGAGTAATTCTTGGCCAATAATTTTATTTCAACATCTTAATGAATGTAAATTTTATACTGTGGATGCTTTGTTGTAGTTCCTGCATATCACACTGAATTCCCAAACATATTCCTGCTGCTACTCAATGCACAAAATGTTCAGCAGTGATGTCACTGGTGCCCAAAGAACCACTTTATGTGAGATTATTCCGAAGGAGTCTGTTTTTATGAGGAGCAGCTTGATAACAATTATTCCTCATTAGAACACTTCAAATCTTACTCTAATATTTCCAGGCAGACTAAAGGTGGCTTAGCTGTCTTTTCACGCCTGGTTTAAGGACTGTTACTTCACACTAATCACAGCTCTGCACATCTGAGTGTGTGGCCTTGAGCAGGGGTGGTGTTTTGCTGTGGCTCTCACCCCTGCAGTTGGGATGAACAGAACATGACCTCAGGGCGAAGCAGATTTGAGACAGAGATGGCAAATGTCTTACACTGAAAGCAGTGTGTGAAAGTCTGGTGTTTTTCCCACTGTACCACTGGTGATGGCAACAGCTGGTGCATGTCAGGTGAAATCCCAGCTCTGACAAAGTCAACAGAGAAACCGTTCACAGACTACTGTAGGACTAGTTCTTTATCCCGAAGGAAAACACAGTGTGAAGACAAATTTGCAGAGGCTTATTGACAAGAGTGCTGGATTACACGGGCTGAAGGGGCATTTTCAGGTATACAGAGATTCACTGTGGAGTGTGGCAGACACATTCCATGGAACTCAGTGCTAGTCCACAGAGGGAGCAGAAAAAAATCCTGGACAAATGTGTTGTTTGCTTCTCGATGACAGGCGAAATAGGCACAAGAAGCTGTTAATTTCTCCCCTTCCAAATTTGCACTTCTATCACTAAGGCTGGAATTTTTGTTCATTTGAGTTACGACAGAAAAGTTCAGAACAAAAACTTAGAATGTTTGGGAGCAAGTTTTCAAGGAAAATGGGAGAGGGGATGGAGAAATTGGGAATTATTCATGATGAGCCTAGATCACTTAATCCAACAGAATATTCCAATTTATATCCGAATCCTTAATCAGAAATAGAAAACAGTAAAAGGGCTGTGATACCTCATTGATGCCTCTGTTATTTTTTCACCATTTCCTTTAATTTGTGTATTTATTTGCTTTAGTTTTTATATGCTTTAATTTATTTATTGTCTGGTTTTAACGCAAACCCCCACTGAAGGCTGTAGATGGGGTTTATACACCACTAAGAAACCACAAAGCAAAGCAGGAGAGTAGAAGTTCTATTTCTTTCTTACAAGTCACCTTAAATATCTTGTGAGCTGAAGATAAGCGTTGCTTGATTTTACTCTTGAATTCCTTGTGCTTCTCCCTTGCCTCTTCCCTCAAGAAAACCTCAATCCAAACTCCCCTCAAAGTCAGGATGCCAATTATTCCCTCAGGTTTGGCTCCAGTGGCTGTCCAGGCATTTCTGCAGCACAGGAGCTACACTCCATAAAATTATATTCTAGGTGGTGAAACCAGAAGGGAATAAAAAGAATTTAAAGTAGTTTGAAATATAAAACAATAATTTATTTTACTTCATTTTACTTGTTAACGTTTGTTGCTAACGATGATTTCATGGAACTGCTTTTATAATTCAGTACATTCAAATCTATAAAGCAAACAGTTACTACCATGGGCTTTTCAAATTCCACAAACTGTCTTATATAAACAAATTAGCTGTACATGCACGTTTCTTCAATAGGTTGCAACATTTGCAAACATGCTTTAAAATCCTTTAAAGCTGCATAATAGTGTATGTTGCCTCAGGCTTTTCAGATGAAACCTCTATACTTTCTTCAGAAACCTTAAAGAGAAAAATGTTTAAATCTTGAGCATTCCTCTAAAAACTGCTGTTTGATAAATGTTAAATATTAAAGAGAATGATTCTAACTCTGAGTTTAAACCTTGAGCTAAGTATTGATAAACAGCACTCTGTGTAGACGTGAACAACAGCAAAATAATATCACAAAATATGGTTTCACAAAAAAAAAAAATACATATGTGCAGTTGCTCTTGTGGGTTTCTTGCATTTTTTTTTTTTTAGGTAAAGAAAAGCACGGGTACTTTTTAATATGAATATAGTTTAAGCAAATTACCTGTGTAAGTATGGTTAATACATTTCTGATATTTAAACACTTCATGTAAAAGGTAACAAGTAAAAAAGTACAATCAGTATTCCAAAAAGCACTGCTGATATTGCCTTTGAAGGAGATGGGCAAGTTTCCTCTCCACTGCAGAATGGAGATCCTGGCACCCACGGTTGTAGAGTTCAGTATTTGAACTATAAACTTGGTGACTGTATCTTATATACAAAAACCTTGCCACATTGAACGAGGCATTGATTCCTACCCCACTGGTAGTGTTTTATGTACATAATTTAGCACTGGGGATTGATTATACAGTAGTCACTGACAGGAAGGAATTGTACACCCGCGTGCCGTCCGGTGACTTTGTTCCGTGGGTTAGCAGTTCTTGGATTGTCATCCAATTGTCAAATATTTTTTTATTTCTCTTCTTCATCATTTTTTTGTGGCTCAGTTCAATGATGTTCATCTCCTTCTTCTCCTCTGCACCTTGCTGCTCCTTTAAGCACTCTAACCTGCTCTGCATCATGAACTCCCGCCGCCTCCTCTGCTCCTTGGCTTTCACCAAGTGCTGCTTCCTCTCCTCCTTGCTCCAGTACCGCCCCATCTTCATCTCACTGATGGCATCGTCGTCCGTGGTCATCCCACTGCGCTCCTCTTTGATCTTTATGGCCCGTTCCCTCAGCAGCCTGTCCCTCACCGGCCTCTTGGTGATGTAGCGCGTCCCGTCGCTCCTGACCTTCACCTTCCACTCCATCCTGGGCTCGCTCTGGCCCGAGGCCAAGTCCTTGCACATACTCACCAGGCTCATCTGGCTCTGTGCGTATTCCACGGCGGATTTCTGCTGGATCAGCTGCATGTAGCTCTGGTAGTGCTGGGCGTGGGCAGGGATGTGAGCGTGTTTGTACGGGGAGTGGTGGTAGGGGGACACGTAGGAGCCCGAGGGTTTCTGCCCATGAGTGGGGCTTTTGCTGCCATCGCTGCCTTTTCTCTCCTTGCTCTCCAGCTGCTTGCCAAGGTCAGGATCTTTAGCGGAGGCGTGGCATTTACCAGCGCTGGATTCATGGCTCTCTGAGCCGCCACACAAATTCTTTTGGGAGACATTATACGCCACTGCCCCCTCGTTTCCTTGACAGTTAATGCCTTCTGCAGTTCTGCGCAGGGAATTGTCAGGGGAGATCTCCAGCGTGAGCGGAGTGCTCCGGCAGCTCTCGCCCGTGTTGTAGGCGCTCGAGCTGTCCTTGTCGGACTTCTCGGGCAGCTCGGTGATGTCCGAGAGCTCGTGCCTGCGGACGTCAATGCTCGTGTTGTAGTTCCTGAAGCCGCTGTTGTGCAGCATCCAGGGCTCCCGGTACTGCTCCTTCAGCTGCTGCATTTTGTGGGCTCTCACGATGTTCAGGCACTCCAGCTCGATGCTGCGCAGCTCCTCGTTGAGCATCTCCAGCTCTCTGTCCACGCTCTCTTGGTCGCTTTTGCTCATCTCCAGGGTGCTGTTATGGTAATACAGACCGTAGGGGTTGGCGGATTTCACCTGGCACTTCAGCTCCAGCAGCTCCCGGAACCGCTCGCACTCGTCCACAGGGATGCCGAGGAAGTCGACGTCGGTGCAGTCAGCTGAGATGAACGACTCGTTGCTGAACTGCATGTCCCCACTTCCCAGGGTGTCGTGGCTGTAGGTCAGCTTCTTCTGGCTCCCCAAAGTGTTGGAGGAGGTGGTGTGATCGTCCCCGTTGTTCTCCTGCTCGGAGCTCTCGTCGTTGCGGGTGCTGTCGTCCGTGCGCCCCACGCCGCTGTCCTTCTCGTGCTGGTTGGACAAAATAGTGGCTGTGTCTGTGGTGCCTCCGTCCTCCTCGTGCTTCTTCTAACAACAGAAACAGCAGGACACAAAGAAAAATTATTGCAAGCACACGAAATATTTCAAGGTGTTTATTTTTAAATAATTCTCCTAATACGTCACTTTTTAAGCTTTATGTGTCTTATATGGAAAGAGTATTATTAAGAACTCAGAGAAAAGGTGGCCAAGCCCACAGCCTGCTGTGGATGTCCTTTTCAGAAGAACCTGAGGTCTGAGTTTCACCTATGCAGCAACAGTGGTAGAAGTCACGTTTTCAAAATGTTTCATCTCCCACTTAGGTGCACAACGATATCCAGTTGTCCTGCAGTGCCAAAGTGAGAGTATGTCTCCTCACAACATGGGGATGCTACAGAGGATGCAGAGTTCTAGAAAGCTTTAGAAAAAAAATCTAGGCAAAAATTGAGAAACTGTTTTAATCATAGCAGAATGATGGACAATATAAGCCCATCTTATCTGTGGCCCTGCATAAAATTTGTCATGTAAAAACCTTTTCTTTACCCTTTCCCCCTTGTGTAGATTCTGCTTCAGGCATTTGCCTGAGTTGTCCATTTGGGTTTCCAGGTTTTGGGAGGCTGTTTCCAGTCTGTGCATGGACATCAAACAGGAGACTCTGTAAATCAGCTCTCTGCCTGCTCTATCAACCACACACTCCACACTCCTCTCAATGACCACAGTGACAGGGGATTTCCAACAATTGTGATCATGTGGTTGTAAGGGGCAAAGCACAAAAGGTACTATTTTAAAACACCTTGGTCCCTGAGATGAAGTTGTGGACAGTCATGTAATATCTTGATTTTATAGAAAGTCCTTTTGCCTTGATCTCAGTGTCACTTGAGACACCAAGTGTATTCAGCCAAGCTCAATATTGAATATTGAGTGCAGTGGGAAGTTTGACAGCCCTGCACACCAGAAGGGCAGTACCTGCTGAAGCATGCTGGCAGTAAATTGCATTGCCTGGTGGTGCTGTTCCTCTAACATGTCCATGTGCAAGTCATCCAGAAAATCGTTTCTGTCATCATCCATCCATCCTTCATCCAGCTGTGTGAAAAGGGAGGGGAAAAAACAAACCAATCCTCGTCAAAAGAATGAAGACTGACATAAATTACGGCTTTTCTTTGTGGACAGTGGTTGGGAAATCTCAGGAGATTCCTTCCTGTGACAGTGCTGCCTTGTCTTGGGAAGGAGCCTGTCCTTGTGCTAAGTGTAGGTATTGACTGTGCTACCTCCTCCCACAGCTGCCTCCATCTCCAACAGCAGGTTTTATCTTCAGCAGCCCTTTATATATGAAAAAACTCAGTCTTTTGATCCATGGAAATACTTGTAAGGGTTGGGGCACTTTTGGTTTGTGCACAATTTGATCAGGATGTATAAAAACATCCGGAGCCCAAAGCTCAGACACGCCTCTTGTGAGGCAGCATCAAACTCCAGAAGGAAAATCTAGCTGGGGTGTGTAGGACATTTTTATTCTCATTCCCAATTATCCCCAGGGGAAAGATCAGAAATATCCAGGCTAAGAGGACAGTGATGATCCTGACCCTGTGTCTCCAGGAGCACTGGCAAGGGCTGCTCTCCCAGCATCGGGAGCAGAGACAAATCAGAGGTGCTCCCGGCTGTTTGTTCAACACCTTTGTTGTGCTAATCCCTGCTCCACAGAGGGATCTGGTTCAACCTTTTATTACAGCTGAGGAGGCTTCTCGGCAGTATTCAAGTACTTTAAGAGACCGTGTATGAAGGGCTAAATAATAGGTGTTTTAATGAATGAGTAATCAATAGTTACAGGAATTAGAGTTCAGCATGTTCTTCAAAACTGTTGCTCAGAACCATTCATAATACCTTGCACTGATGTTTGTAATAACACTGCAGCACCTATAAATCACCAAATGTCTTAGAAATTGAATTTTAATATAAAATATGTGTATAAGTACCATGACTGCTGAATTCCATTATTTTAGACCATATATATACACGTGCAGTCAAAGTGTATAATATGGTTTTAGGTAGATCTGGTAGATTTAGACAGGTTAAACAACTTGAAAGAACCGCTGAAAAAACAGAACCAAACAAAACAGCAACTGTTTTAATCAAGACTCAAGTGAGGGTTTTCTGTTGCTACCGTACCTGCATTTCTGGTCTTGCCACAAGTAAGGAGATATTCTTGCTCTCCTCACTGGAGAGAAGTGCTACAGCTTCCTCTCGGTTCTGCACCTCAATGCCATTGATCTTTAAAGAAAAAACACCACCATGAAGCATTTCCACAGGGACACCTGGGTGCTGCTGTGCCGAGCTCCATGAAAATGCTTGGCTGGATGGATCCATGAGCACATCCCCAGCTTTGTGCAGAGAAGTGCTGGGCAAGTGTGGTGGTTTGGACACGTGATGGTGTTCCATCCCCCTGCATGGCACGTGCAGAGCCTTGTTATGAGGGCAGGCAGTGGAATTCTGGGCTTTAGGACACTTGGGGCCCTTCCACGAGGGCAGGCAGGGGAATTCTGGGCTTTAGGACACTTGGGGCCCTTCCACGAGGGCAGGCAGGGGAATTCTGGGCTTTAGGACACTTGGGGCCCTTCCACGAGGGCAGGCAGGGGAATTCTGGGCTTTAGGACACTTGGGGCCCTTCCACGAGGGCAGGCAGGGGAATTCTGGGCTTTAGGACACTTGGGGCCCTTCCACGAGGGCAGGCAGGGGAATTCTGGGCTTTAGGACACTTGGGGCCCTTCCACGAGGGCAGGCAGTGGAATTCTGGACTTTAGGACACTGGGAGCACTTCCCACACGTACCTGGATAATGCGATCCCCTTCTCGGAGCCGCCCGTCTTTCGCAGCGATGCTGTTGGGATCAATCTGCAAAATAAGAGAACTCTGAGTGCTCTGCAGGTTTGGGAGCTCAGCATTTACTTCCCCTTATTTCCTGAGTGGTGCATTTTAATGGAAGGGTTTACATTTAATTATGAGTTTCTTTCCCCAAACTGGTGCAATTAATTTGCAATGGCTCTGCATGGTGAAAAAATGTTGCTGTATAAAATGCTACTTTTTTCATGGAAAGGGACAAAGAGAGACAAATGGGCCCCAAATGTTTGCAAAAAAAGTGTGTGGGTTTTTATTATAATTTATATTGTTTCAGGAATAATCAAGAATAAAAATTAAAGGGGGAATATATGAAAATACTCTGAAGGCAACATCTGAAGGCATCACTGTTAATATAATGAAATCTGACTTCAGTGGGAGCAGGACTCACTGAGTTTGGAGAAAAGGAAAATAATTAGATTTCTTCCAATTACTGCATTTTGTCTGTTTATCCAACAGAGTACAAACAGAGGATGAATGTCTTAACTGCCCAATAATGCAGCTAAAAAGACAAATGGTATCTTATGGAAAGCAGCTCAATCTTACCTCACTCACATAAATACCCATGTCATCTTCATCATCTGTTCTGTAACAGACAGTGAGGCCAAGCTTGTCCTGGCTGTTCACTCTGTGTAAATCCACTTCCTGAGGGTAAAAAAAAAAAAGCAAAATACATTGTCAGTGAGACACCGGTGACTGATGGAAGCAATTTTTCAAATGCAATGAAAATATTTTGCTTAAGTGATATACTGGATGTCTTTTCATTTCACTTGTAGACGAGGTTAACTTACTGAGCAAAATGTGATTTTATGCAGACAATCAATACCTGGGACATTTTTGACCCTTCAATCAATAGGAAGTCATTTTGAAAATAGACCTTTTATTGATCTTAAGGAAGAAAAATTACCTGTATTTCATGTAGTGGTAAGACTTCAAAGGCTAAAATACTTATAAAGTATGATTCCAATATTTGTCACAGCTGATACATATTTCCTAATAAGCAGGGTAATTCTCTGGCTTTTCAGAAAAAAACCCTATAATACTCTATTACTTTAAATTGCATAATTTTCATGAAGTAATCTAATAAATTTCTCAAAAGTGTGACTGAAGATCAATATATTGTCAGCAAGGCATTTGGTATTGGTAATAGAAACATAATAAGCATTTCAGTATCTTGCAAGTATTTGGTTTCAGCAGGTCACGGTGGTCTTGTTAATCTCAGAGACATTTAACCCATCTTAAAAATGTATGTTCTTCCTCTAAGCTTTTTTTCCCACGAGGAATTCCTGGGGGTTATTTTTTTTCCTTCTGTGTTTGCCTCTGCTGTGTGACACTGGTTGGTAGGAAGGGTTGTAAAACCCATGGAGATACCCCCAGGCTGTGGGATGTTCCTGGCTGGTGCCCAGCCCTGTGACATCTTTCAGTCCTGTCTTTTTGCTTCTGAGGGATATCCCGGGGGTTTAACGTGTTTAACCAACCTATTGTGACTGCTGTGCTGGTCCTGAGGATGCTGCTGTGGGGAGGAAGGATTTTGCTGCACAGACAGAGGTGTGAAAGCACCTGGAGTTGTGTTTTTACTGCCTCAGGTGAGGGGAGTGAGGCTTAGCAAGGTCCTGCTGCTCCAGGCGGGATAGAGGCAGATCTGGGCTCTGCTGCAAAGGGAAAAGTGGGACCAGGCACAGGGACACAGTGGGATCCCAGGGCTGTCCCAGCCCCAGGGCAGACCCTGCACCCTGTATTTGTGCTTGGACCTGCCATTCCGGAGGAAAAATCCTGACACCACAGCTCCTTCTTCCTGACATCTCTGTTGCTGTGCCATTTGGAAGGGGCAGGACAATAAAGCAAGCTGATATGAATAATTTATTGGTGTGTCTAGCTGACAGCTGCCAAGATCAGCAATCTCATGTTATTTACTTGTCAACATGTGTAATTTCTTTTTTTTTTCCCCCCTAAAGAAGCGTAGCTGTAAATGTCAGTGACATTTCAGCTGGTATTTAAGTGGTTTCAATCAATAGTATCCATGGTGAACTGCTGTGCTTTCCCCCCCTCTTTTGTTACTTAAAGGTTTGAACACAGTGCTTTAATAGTGGGGTTTTCTTCAGATTTCTAAAGCTTTGGAGCTTTCTAGAGAGGAGATGGAGATTCTTCAGAAGAAAGATGAGACAAAGTGGGTTCAGTTCTGATCCCAGCTGATCCTCCAGAATGCCACTGCAGTCAATGGGTTCATCCTGCATTTACCCTTGCAGTGAACTGGGGCTGAGGTGGGAATTTCTGGACTGAGCTTAATTCAGGCCTAGAAAGATTCCCATATTCCCTGCATACTTTAACAAAAAAAGTTTCATTCTCTTCAGGAATGCTTTTATATACTCTATTGATTTGAAAATGTGGCAAGAAATTTGAGCTGTGGCTCATTCTACTGCTTGCCATACTGGCAGTGAAGAAATATATATGTTAAAAAACCCCTCCAAAACCAAAGAGAAATATATGGTGACTTTGGCTATTGCTTAAATAGATCCTGTAACTACAAACACTCGGAGTGGAAAGAAAAGAGGGAGCAAGCTGTTATTTTCATTCTTACTTGCCACATGTTTTGACTAACAATAGGTGTTTTTCCAACAGTGCACAACTATAAAGGGTATCATAATTAAAAATAAAGTATGGGTTTCTATTTAAACTGTACTATCTGAGACATCACTTGTGATATACTGGAAAGTAATAAATCATCTGATAAATAATATATATTTGGAAGGAAAAGGACTATCTGTTCTTTAAAAACACTCAGAAATAAAGGAGCAAAAAAAGCTAGAGCAGAAAAAAACTTACAGAGCAGGTGTTTAGAACCTGAATTTTTATGAGTAATTAGTTGACAGACTCACTCCTGGGTACAATCCCTCTAGTCTTTGGTAGGAAGAGAGAAAGTGGATTTGACGCTACCCAAATGTGATAATTTTATGAACTTAAACATAGGAACAGGTGCTTTCTATGGGTCTTTGCATCAGTGAAATTTTAATATAATCAAAAAGGTTTGAAATATTTGAGAGATAAAAGCGTGCAATTCCAGTTGGAGTTGAAGAATCAACACCAGAGCCTTCAAAGCAAAGGTTATTTTCCATATTCAGAGGCAAGTCTGTGTAATACAGACATACATGAAAGGGGAAAATAGAAAACTGGTACCTGCAAGTACTGGTATTATGGCAGCTTGAGTAATTGTACCAGGAATTAATTAAACAGAGGAAAATTAATATGGACCTGGAGAACTTTAAAGGTGTAAGTTCCTGTCTTTGCAATGCCACAAGACTTGCCATTTCTTACAGTTTTGTCTCAGGGGCTGCATTCCTGGAAGGAATTCATTCCTTCCTGCATTGCAGTGGAAGGGACACACTGAGGTTATTCCACACCTGGTGTGCACCCACAGAAAGCACCTGGCAGGCAGAGGTGCTACCCACAAAGTGTGGGAATGCTGGGGCTGGGTTAATATGATAAATGTGCAAATTCCATCTCTGAGAAGTTTTACACTCGCAGATAATTCAAATCTGCTTCTTCAGATCAGGTAAAAGTGACATTTTGAGAGATGTTCAAAGGAGGATTTGGATGCTCTTTCAAAATAGTCTGTGCAAGAGAAGTGTCTGAAAGATTATTGGCTCCTCATCAAATGCAGAGCCAAGGAGGGCTCACAGAGCTGGTTGCTGAAATCCATCTGGCATTTGCAGCAAGACAAGAAGAAATGAACATGCCCTGTGACATTATACCTGCAACCACTCATCATAATGAATTAGGAGCAAGTGATAATAGTAAATTAACCTCTGTAAGCTCAGAAGATCCTTCATTTGCAGAGGATTATTGAATTATTGTACTGCTGATTTAGAATTATGGCCTGCCTGCAAATTTATAAAAATCAGAGTCCTTTCTCTAACAAGACAGAAATGAGCAGTAGAGATCTGAAATGACAGCAGTGGGTAAAAATAGTTCAGTCACTCAGAAAGCCTCATCCACAGCTTGCATGATAAGTGCTCTGTCCTGTTCCCTCTCTCTGTAAGATGTGGTGGGGTTTTTTTCTGTGCTGACCTCTGCCATACCTGACCAGCAGGGCCCCCTTTTTCTGCTATTCCATTAATAGGTTTCACGCAGAAAAGAAAGTCAGGGAAATAAATATAAAGAGCTGTTTCCTTTTATACTGTACAAGGCCTTCTTGCTACTTTTTGGCAACTGACCCTGCTACAGCAGGAGGAAAAATCTTGTTCATGCTTTCTTGAACCTAAGAAAGTAATCTTTACCTTTGTATTTTCATATCAAAGTGGTTTTCAACATAGGTAAGTGGAAAAAAAATCCCGCCCCTTCTCTTTTCAAAGGAGAAAATGCTATAAACCAGATCTTCTTTCCAAAATTCTCTGCCCTAGAGAAGCAGAAATCTACCTGGAGGTTTCTGTGGCAGCCCAGCTCTGCGATGGGAATTCTCTGTCAGACCATAGAGGCTGGACCAGCTTTAGTCACCAGTGGTGCTGGGGAAGGCTGAAGGAAAGTGTTTCTCACCCTGATGAAAAGAGGTTTGGGATGCCTCAATAAGATAACTTGGAGGATGCCCAGGCTCTCTGCCAAGCAGATGGGCAGAGCTCCATCATTCAGACCTTTCTCACACAGCATGAGGTGTTGAGGCCAGGCTGAAAACCTCCAGAGAGCCGAGGGAGGACAACCTTTCAGTGCTGCTTTGTGAGCCAGATGAAAGGTTTTACCACTTTTGCATTTGTTCCAAACAAGGAACATACAAATATTTGTGCTAGAAAGTACAGCTGTGAAGCTTTTTAAACCTTTACATATTCAATCACTGCCTGAAGCAGGCCTGCTCGGGCTGCAGCTCTTTGTATTCCGAGACACTGCAATGCCTTGAGAAGCTCCTGATCAGTGCAACTCCCTGCAGAGCTGGAGTTTTCATAGAGGAGAAATATATTCACATAAAAGATGCTTTGAAACCCTTTGCAAACCAGGATGGAATAAAAATTGGAGAGTGCCTGTGATGGAGCATTCCAATTCACATGTTCAGAGAGTTGCCTCTCACCTCCCTTGCAAAGAGATTCTTGGAGAAGTAAAACAAAAGTTTCAACAGAAGTGGCAAAGTACAGCAAAAGGGAGAGCTTGAAACCCGGGTACTCAGCTTTTACTCATGGTCTCCTAAAAGCAGTGGAGTATTCATTTCAGATCTTGAAGCACATTTTTTTGTGCTCAGTGTGTTCATCTTTTGCTGGTCAGCTGTTGTGGTTTCACGCTGGGAACACTGGGAGCTGTGCACTGGGTGGGCAAAAAGCTCTTTGAACAAATTTGGTGTCCTCCTTCAGTCTTTTGACAAGAATGCTTCATTTCTGTCCAAGACTGAGTGAGAGTGTCAGAGGGAAATTTCTCAGCAGTAGCAAACATTTCATGTAATTTTCATCTGCAAGCTTCACTGACTCCCAACTAACCATTCAGTTAAGTTCAGTTCTTTTCCTGGAAAGAAAGACCCACATACAAGTTGCATATTGGGAAGGGTGAAGACAGAAAGTCAAAAGGGAGGGAACAGGCCCCTTTTTGATGTAGAATGTTCTCCTTTGTAATGTGAGAAAGTTCCACTGAGAGAGCTCTCGCTTGGGCTGTGTCTGACAGCTGGACAGACTTGTTTGAATAAACATATTAATGCATAACACTGCTGGGGAATCCTGGAGTGACATTATTCTTCCTTTATGAGCCTGAAATGACTTCTAGCTGGGCCTCCGTGAAGAATTAATGTACTTTTAGTTTATAATAAAATAGGAGTTCACGATTTAGTTCCTCTTTACTTGTGGCATGGCAACTTCAAAAGAAAAGAAATGGTATTTATTTATTTTTGTAGTAGAGAATATATGGCAGTTACCTCTGAGTCATCAATTTTAAGACAAATGTTGAGATAAAACCGAGAATACAATTTTGGCACCTCAGCAATACTGCCAGCATAAATTCCTTCCTATGGATATTTACATTGGAGGTTTGTTGCGAACTTGGCTATTTCACCTTTTTTGTCTTGTTTGCTTGTTACAAATCACTAACCAGTCAGTTATAGACCATAAAAGTTTAGATGAGGAGCTTCTGATTTAAATTCAAAGCACATTTTATAGACATAGAAACCCAGAAGGCTGACTTGATGACTTTCTTACTTTCGACATTCCTGCTGCAGTCAATGAAACAGTGCCTTTGTGGTCTTTTAAAACATATCTATCAAAAGGCAAACAAAAAAGCAACCAGCCAGTTGAGTCCCTGTTAGCACTTTGACCTTACCATTGATCATAGTCTTTACAATTTGAACAGGAATCTTTAGTGGGTTTTAAGAAATGCTATTAGGCTACAGAGACTTTCCTAATGTTCATCTGCCTGTGTTACTGAGCTGATCACCTTTTGCCATCAAGTACTATATCAATGTCAAAATTATTAATGTTGTGGTTTAAGGCATATTAAGGTTTGGCTACTGGAGTACGTGTGTTTAAACTGTTCTCAGCTAAACTGGTTGACCTTCTAATGGAAACATTATAATTTATCCACAACATTAGATTTCCTAAAAAGTAGATCTTGGAAAGATGCTGGCAGAAAACACTGATTTGTTCTACATTTTCTTTTGAGACTGAAATCTATATTGTATTTGTTTTTATTTAAGAGAGAAAAAAAAAAAGGCCCTTGTTTGAAAAGTAAGGCCTTGAAGTCTGCTAAGTAGCATTTGTTTTACTGGCACTTTGAATTTCTTCTGCCTTTGATTCACATTTGTATACAGAGATGAATTGCTACCAGATCCGCAGAATTTGAGAACAGCTTGCAAACTTTTTATGGGGTTTTAGTCCTTGATCCTGCAAACACTTTTATAGAAGGAAACAACCTGGTGCTCATGGAACGACTGAACTCTGCTCCCACTGAAGCTGTTGATAAATCTACACTGATTTCAGCAGAGCTTCAGGCACGTCAGCACTGCCTGCTTTGACAAATAGGTGTTAGCAGGACCAGGATCTAAGAAATCAGAAATGCAAGCCAGCTAAGGGTATAAAATATTCTCTTACTGATGATCTTGGATGGATCAGCTGGGTCAGACATTGCTGGAAGTATTTAGAACTACTGGGATACTTTGCTACTGTTTATTACAAATAATTAAAAACACTTCACTGGGTCAGTACTGCTTAAGTATCTTGCAGAAACTCACAATTTCTGTGCTGCACCTCTAATGGCTGGGAGCAGGTTATTAAAATTAGGAATGAGAAAACTCAAGATGAACTTCTGATGGGATATACAAGCACTAAAACCAAAAGTGATTTTTAAAGATTTGGCAGGGAAAAGGGCTTGCATACCTTCCTGACTGGTTCAACTTTTATTATCTGTAATTTCATATGTATACATATGTCACTTAAGTAACAAAAAAGGGAGGAACAGCTTAATGCAGTGGCAAATCTATCCTGGCCTTGTCTTGTAAACTTAACATACTTCAAAATTATATGATCAAGAACATCTGTTTCTCAGCCAGGAAATATTTAAGGGAAACTCACACATTTTTACTGTGGTTATGTGGAACAGGTCCTGCCACTCAGCAGAGCCTTTCAGATTTTCAGAAAGCCTAAATCAGCACACTTACACACATTTAATTAAAGGAATCAATGACTTCATTATTTATGTTAATTCATTAGCTGAAGATCATCAGTGCCTGGCTCACAGTTCAATGGAGTGATAAAGGTATCAGCAACTAGTGAACAATGTTATCACAAATATCTGCTTTGAAAAGTCTTTTCACTTTACACAATTCAAAGACCTTGAGGTGCACATGGAAATGAAACAGTTACTCAGATTAAGTACCTCTAATTCCAACTCATCCCGGTCCATTTCTTGGTGAATTCCTCCCATGTAGTCGTTTGGGTCATAGTATTCATGCACGGATGGATGGCTGGGGAAAAAAAGGTATTTTTTAGGACAGCACTCAGGACTTTAGTGGAACTCATTAATACATTCTGAGCTTGTAGGGGAGATGATGGACTAACCCCCACACCGAGGAGCTGCGTGTGGTTAATTCTATAAGCTACACCACTTACCCCAGTAAGTGTTTTAAATGAAAATTCCATGTATTGTAGGAGGACAGCCTGCTGCTTTTTACTGCTGGAGCTCTCCCACACTTCCACTGCCTTTGCTTTGGAAGTTGTAAGCAGTGTAATGCTCTTGTGATCATTGTTTTCTGGGCTGGATTGTTTTCTCTGCAGTGAAAGTAAACTCCATTTAATTCTCTGTTAACTAGATACATGTCTGAGGCTATTTATGTAACAGCATCTGCTAATTGGTGAGGATAGTCAAATTGTTAGAGGCAGGTGAGATTAATCTGAATGGGTTTGGGAGAAGTGAGAGGAAACACTAGGAAAAAATGACTCTGCTTTCACGTGCTGGGTGACAGCACACCCAGAGAGCTGAGTGTGGCCCTGGCATGAGAAGGGCTGTGAGGGAACACCAACTCCTGCAGCTCAGAGGAAGGGCCCTGGTGATCCAGCAGCTGGGATCTGTCTAATGATTAAGGAACAATATGGAATTGATAGGGCTAAGCTGGAATAATGGAGGCTTGCTGCAACCTAAATCATAGAGTGATAAAATCATGGAACAGTTTGGGGTGGAAGGCACCTTAAGGAAAATCTCATTCCACCCCTGCCATGGGCAGGGACACCTTCCACTAGACCAGGTTGCTCCAACCTGATCTTGGACACTTCCAGGGATGGGGCAGCCACAGCTTCTCTGGGCAACCTGTGCCAGGGCCTGCCCACCCTCACAGGGAAGAATTTTTCCCTACGTGATTCATCAGGAATTAATCTTTTCCATTTTCTAAGTGTAACTGGTTCTGCAGTTGGCAAGTCAGAGGTACTCAAAGCCCCTACTGCAGATGAGGTTGGGAGGTGCAGTGTCGAGGCCCTAGGAATAATCACATCCTCTCCACAGGCTCCAAGCCCTGCTGTTTGTTCATTGCAAGCTCAAAGCTCCAGCCTTTTTATTTCCACTAAATCGTGCTGCTATGCTGGAATTTTCAGTGGGCTGGGAATAGGTGGCCGTGCTGGAATATCAGCTGGAACCATCCTTCAAGTGTCAGCAGGGAGAGTCACGAGAGGAACAGACGCTGCACACGGAATGGTCCTGGCTCAATGTGTGAAAGTTAATGTGCTGTGGAAGTCGCTCAGGGGCAGTGCAGGATCAGTGCCTCTTTGCAGTCAAACCCTATTTCATTTCCCAGGAGTGATGGCAGGGATGTCTGAGAGGTGCACCGGGAGGGTGGGTGCACACCACTCCTGCCCCTCACCACGTGCAGGATCACCTCAAAACCAGGAATTGCTGTGGCTGGACCAGATCACAGCAACTGAGAGGGTCAGAATCCTTTCCATTCCCCATTCCCTGTGGAGATGTGTGGCAGGATGACAGGCAATCTGCAGGGGCTCCTTGGGGAGCTGTTTTCCTCTCCAACAGCATGTGAGGGCGGGGGGTGTGTGTGCCAGGAGATAATTGTCATTTGTATTTGTAAGTACAAAAGCATCAAATTACCATTAACAATAATTAAAATTTGATTCTAAAACATCCATGACAACGCTGGTAAGTAATTTTAGTCCCAGAAAATAACTTATTCGAGTAACAGCGCTGCAGGGTTATAATAAAGTAATTAATACACTGGAACAGAACGTAGCAGCTCTTAGCATTACACAATTTATGGCAGCCATAAAAAATAAAGTTAAAACATAAGCAACCCAAAGAGGCAGTGAGAGGAATTACAAAATGCAATAACTTTATCCATCAAATGCCAGCAAAAAAAAATGAGCTTTATGAGGCCATGTTGTGACTCAGTGGCATTAGTCATGTGAGTAATGTCTCGCTAATGCGTAGGAAAAACAAAATTGCAGTGAGTTATGCCTCGGTGGTGGCTGGATCCTGGCTACTTCTGGGAGTACACGTTTACCAGCAAGCCAGGTGAGGTTGCCAACCCCTCCTAACACGTTAAGGATTTTTGAGGCTGAGAAAAAGCATGGCTTACTCCTCAGGCAGCAGGTAGGGGTCCAGCACGGGCCCGGGCGGGCTGGGCGAGCCCATCTTGCTGAGGGCCATGATGTGCTCGAAGGTGATGTCGGTCTGCGTGCCCACGTCCACCAGCTGCGGCTCGTGGGCCGCGCCCGAGGCCTTGGCGCGCGGGGCCCTCCTCAGCACCTGCACCACGATGGGCTCCTTGGCCGTTTTGAACGCTTCCACCGCCTGCTCGTGCGTGGCTTTGGATAAATCCTTCCCATTGACCTGCGGGGAGAAAGCAGTGAAGGCGTCAGGGACACAGCCTCAGCTTCCAGCCGTGCCAGGGGTGAGCAGGCAGTGCCGGGAAAGGCCTCGCGCGTCTCTCGTCTTTTCCCTTTTCTCTACAGTAACTTCTCAAATCCTCTGCTCTGTCCCTGGTTTTGATAGATTTTACCGGGCTCGCTCTTTGAGGTGAAGTCCAAACCGGCACCCCATTTGTTTCTTGCAGATTAGAAATCCCTCAGCCCTCGTTCAAACACAAGTTATTGATTCTCCTGTAGTTCCTCTAGTTTTGGTTTGTTTTTTAGACTCTTCACCTTTTTGCTGAACAAAAGCGAAACTACGAAACGATGTGTTTGTGTCTGATAAACAATTTTTCAGATGAAACATGACGGTAGTACTCAGTCACAGCAACAAAAAACTTCATTTTAGAGTAGTGGATAGAAATAACAGGACACAGGCCAGGCCGTGGAATTGGGGGAGCTGAGAAGAGAATTCACACACTGCACTAAGTACACACTGTAATGTTTGGTCACATTAAAGTAAGGGGGGCACCTGAATGAGAACATTACTCAGCACAATAACTGAATTTAGCCCATACTTAACATATTGCCCAGGGCTAAAAGCTGGCTGATATAAAGAGGGTTAACTTGAGTGCAGAATAGATGGAAAAGGCCAAATTCCTGCTGAATTACCTTGTGCAGCTAACACTTTTCCCCCCTCGTGTCATCTTAGGTTTGCCTTAGAGAGGTGATGACAGCAGGATTTTTGTGAAGCCAGCTGAGAGGGGAAGGTGTTAGCAAGACATTTACATCACACAAACACTTGCACTGCACACGATTGCTCCCACTAATGTAAAGTTTGGCCTGGTCAAATTAAATATCATTAACTCACCCAATTGAGCAGATTACTTTAAAACAGTTTGTACAGCTGTAAAATTAGGTTCAGTGTAATGTTTTCTCTGGAAAAAGGAAATGCTGATTATGGTTTGAGTTTTATTGTTTGCTGCAAATTAAATGTTGCACGTTTTACTGTGTGCATCCTTATTTTTTTATTTTTTTGGTACAACTAAACCCAACAAGCAATCAAAATAAAAGAATCTAAATTGCAGTGTATAATGTTTTTCAGAAATGTGCTCAGAATAAGTCTTGAGCAGGAAACTATTTATGAAGATCCTTTCTCCATCTCTATAGCAAAACCTGGTAAAATCCTGCAAAGGACAGATTTCCAGTTCATTCCCAAATGCTGTATTGAACCTGGATTACAGACATTTGAGTACAGGCCTGCATTTTAATTTAGGTTCCTTAGGACACTTTTATTTCTGCAAATCCATGGACTGGCATCCTCTTTGTGCTCTCCTATGCAATTGTTTCATAAATAATCATAGCTTCAAGGACAGGTTGATGTCATGCAGGGAACAGGCAGTAGTAGCTGGACTGTGTCATAAATTGTTACTACAGGAATTATTTCCAAGTAGTTGTCTGCCAGCTGATAATGCCATGAAAAAGAAAAGGTGCTGCACATCCAGGAAGAGGGACATGGGACCAGATTTTAGAACTGGGGTGATGAGCCAGCTAAATTTTAACCTAAACCTTCTCCTGCTGCAGGGGGACCTTGTGTAGAAAAGGTTTGTGACTTTCTGGCATTCAGCTTTCAGTTGGTAAATTGATAACTCTACAAGCAGAAGTATATTTGATATGTATACAATTTAAAGTATGGGTTTGATAAGATGGCAATGATTACAGTGAAATGAAAGCGTAAGTCACTGCACTGCTGTTATTATGGGTTTCTTAACCCGCTTCAAAGATATGGTTGGGTATTTTGTCTTTAAAAGTTAATATTTCTATGAACCCTGGCAGCAGCCACATCATGTTAGGCAAACAGTCCTCTGGACAGTAGCTGTCCATATGATGAATGGTTTTGGGGTCAGTCTGTGGATCCCTTACAAGAGTCTGATTCCTAAACCCCAGCTGAGTGGAATCCTTTTAGCTCTGCAGGTTCCTGTTCTGATCAGTAGCCTTGGCCACTGTGGTGGATGCTGATCTGTGAGACGTGAGCAGAACTGCCCTAACAAATGATGAAAGAATATTGCAGTGATGCAAAAATATGATTAAAAGTGCTCTACAGCAGGGAATTACATTTCTGAATCTGCTTCCTAAAACACCTGCAGTAAGTGCCATAATATGTGGTAAATACTGAGCAGTGAATAGTTTGTAATTACTTTTTTTTTTTTAAAGCATTTCCCATCTCAGCACACCAATAATATCATTTTCCGTTAAAGGGAAATGGGGATGGCAGTGCTAAATATTTGAATAATAAAAAGCAGTAATTCCCAAGTCTGCTTATGCATAACAGAGATAAATTGCTTTTTAGTCTAGAAAAAGTAGCAGGTATTGGTATTTTATTTTTAGTAGCACAAAAATGATGCAGAAGAGAAATATCCTGGGATGATCTCAATGGCCTGATTTCTGGTGTGTGTGTAGTCAGTACTTGTGGCTAATCCTGAGTCTAGGAAATAGGTGATACTAATATGCTTAGTTTCTGTCTGGAAAAATTGTTACAATCGACAAATAATTATTCCTAGTGCTTAAAAGCCAATAAATACATAATAAATCAATAAATCTGTACAGCTTCGCTTTGTTAAAACACAAAAAGGGGTTTTATATTCCTAGAATTTATTCCTAATGCTGTTAAATTGTGCTCAGCAATTTTTTTCTTATAAACAGCCACATCTGAAATAACACAGGAAAAAAAAATCCATGCACATGAACGCTTCAGAAGACTGCCAAAAACGACAAATATGCATAATTTCTGAGGAACACACCATGTGACAGAGACAATGGGATCTTTCATGGCACAAAAGATGGATAAATTAACTTGTCTGAAAGGGTGAAATGCTTAGCTTTTGGACCTTCTTAGCACTGGAAATATACTGAATATGGAGAAAGCTGTAGATAAAGTGCAGTGACTGGAGTTAAACTGAGCTGAATGGACTTGGTTGAAATTTGTGGTGCAGCCAGATAGTGGGTTTAGCCACTGCATGAGGCAGGGACACAAATACTCTGTATTAGGACCAGACAGTAAATAAGGAAGGGATGCTTGAATTTTTTTTTTTTTAATGGATGCTATGCAATGATAATGAAATACAATAGCATTTATAGTATTTTATTTTAGAGTATGTACTGTATGTTCTTCTGCACTAAAGTAGGCTGGAGAGAGGAGCAAGAAATCTATAGAGGCAGCAAGAAATCTACAGATAAAGATGGCATAATCCTGTCTGGGAGGTCTGTGTCTCCTGGAAGTTTTAATACATGGAATGAAAATAAAATAGTCACTTGAGCTTGATTTGATGCCCACTGGAGCCAAAGGGGTGTTGTGCTTTTGCAGTGCCTCAGCTCAGGCTCTAACTGAGAGAGGACATTAACAGCAAATCAAGAAGTTAGGAAGCCCAGTGTGCCATCAGCATTCCATGGCCAAACTGAGAGAATGGAAAGGAAAATGCTGCCACGGTCAATTAAGGTAGAAGTGATGTGTGTTTGTAATTGAGAAGAAGAGAGATGATGCCCAAAGGCAGAACGGGGGAAGCCATGGCACAAATCCAAACGGGTGATCCCAGCAAACAAATAGAAGGAAATGATGTCTTAAACTCTCATTTTGATCATGGATTAATTAATCCATTATCACTCTCATTAATTCCTATACCCAAGAAGTAAATGGTTTGAAAAATAAACAGGAATTAATGAAAAGAAGAATGAAAAAAATCCAATATGCTGTATCTGGCCCCAAATGGAAGCAGCAGAATTTCACTGAGGAACCCCAAACATCAGGTGGAATTGCTGAGGAACATCCCATGACAGCTTAGGAGGTGTGAATGCAGCAAATATGTGGGTATAGTTTGAGATGACTCTTAAGAGCCATGAAAAAGGCTGGAAATGTTTGAGTGCTACCTTGGAAATAAAAGGGTAAAAACAGGCAGTAGGATCTTGGGGGGTGTAGGGTTGGTAAGACCCAAACGCCTTCCTGAGCCTGTTTTCAAATCTCTCTCAATTGGTAGCTACATATTAAGTAGAAAAAACAGATAAATCAGTGATGATTTGGGACCAGTGATGTTCTCAACAAGGAGAAAAGGAAAAGAAAACCAGGAAAAACCCTCATATCTCTTTAGGCTTGTGAAGAATTTGCTCTACCTCACTAGATGGCTTTCCATATAATTTTCCTGAGCTGTGAGTGTGTAAGGGATTGGATATACAATGGCTTCTCTCTGCTGGAGCTGTGCAAGGCATTTGGCATCCCTCCTGTTGAAATCTCCTTCTTCTATTAATTCCAGATATGTCACAGTGAAATACCTTTTGCAAGGACAGATTTTTCTCACGTTTTTATATTTATATATGTGTTTTACTTTAACAATTATCCTACTGAGAGGTTTGGGATCCTCTGGCGATTCCTGAGCCAAGTACCACTGTTTAGATGCTAATTTCCTGAGGTCAGAATTGGCACAGGGTGCAGAGGCTGGAGCCTTCCAGCCTTCACACTGTGAGGACAAGGCTGGACCTCCTGTGCAACGCAATGGGAATTTGCTGCCGAGGCTGGGATGACAGAATTGTTCTCTGTTACTAGAAAACACGTTCTCATTTTTGTTTGAGGTATGAGGCAGGATAGTACACGGTTGTGCTGTTATATAAATGTCATTTTCTCAATAGCTGCTGTTTAATTATTGAGCAAGGTAAGTGATTTACATGCTTTATTCCTCTGGGTGGGAAGAGAAGGCTAATTAATTGCCACTTTTTAATGGCAGACATAAATTAGGGGCTTTCAGGTATATCAAAATACGTCACTTGTTTACAAGTGGACGAAATTTCCTCCTGGTTGCCACCAATTCTGATTTTCTTTTCCTTCTGATACAGTGCTTATGGAAACCCCAGTAGTGGTGGTGTCTCTCTTCCTGTGAAAGCAGAATTAACACACCAGGGTTCTCTACACAGGGATGTTCCTGGAGCTGATTCCCAGTTTCCCACTTGCAGCCACAGCAGGAGCACAGCCAGGAGCCCCTGGGAGGGGACACTGGGACAGGGCTGTGACAGGAAAGGGCTGGCAGAAGAGAAAGTGGGGAGGATGCTCAGAGAATGGAGGAGTTGAGCACTCAGGCATGAGCAAACATCATCTGCAATAGTACAGATGAAGTGACCTTAGGCACTGGTGGAAGGAGTTACTGACAGGCTGAGAAAGCCCCAAAATCCCTGTGCAGAACAGTTTAGTTATACTCATTTTGTGCTTTATTTTTGCAGCAATAGTGTGTAACATTGTTTTCTGGATGTTGGGAGCACACAGCACAAACCAGACGGGTTTCAGTAAATGATTTTTTTCCATTAATTTAGATTGATTTCTGTGGGTTTAATGCCATGAATGATAAACATTAGTACGCATTGTACAGCTTGTTGGCTCTTCTTTGCCTCACAAATGTCACAGAGAAAAAAAACTTTTTTGCCTAAGAATGAGTAAGCAGCTTTTCTTTGTAGAAATTCATGCAAATCCTTGGGAAGTGCACTATAAAAATGCTAGTTCTGTTAGACTACAGACGTCTGTGCTCCTTTTAAAATGCTCTTTATGGTCTGATTCACTTATTTAGCAAGTTCTTAAGGAGTCTGCATACTAAGAAAAAGCAGCACAACTTTAAAGATTTTTATAGAAGCAAGAGCAGCAAAAAGCCTATTTTATAACCCTCCTTTTCCTCAGGAATTGGAGAAAAAAGGTTCAAAATACAGGTTAATTCTTCTTGCAGCTCCATCTAATCCCTCTTTTATTTCCTTCATATGTACAGTCTCCCTCTTTTTCAAAACCCCAGAATGATATTGTTTAGTAATAGACTGTTTCCATGTGTGTGCATTTCCCTTCTGCCTTGTGAGCCATCCATGACAAAACAGTTCAGACCAGGGAAAAATTCTTTTCCTGAAGAGTACAGAATACATTTGTTCTCCAAACCGTTAACTTGCAAATGGAAAATCTTGGGAGAAAGACTCTGGAAATAAAGGAATTTTTATTTTGCTAGTAATTAGCACATTTACGCATTACCAAGGCAGTGCCAGGACTGTCTGCAGCATACTAAAATGGTCTTGGTTGGGTTCTCAGGCTCTGCTCCTGTGGATCACTCCTCAAAATAAAACCAGAGGGAATTCTATCATTTGCTTCAAAGAAAACACAGAGCAATGCTGGGGCTGCTGAGACTCTTGGACTTTCACTAGAAGCAAAGTTTAATTGGTGCCCTTTTTTCCTTAAATATGCATTAATCAGGTTAGATGACTTTATATCAAGGCAGAAGTGCTTTTCCTTATTTTTTCAAGCGATCTCTTGTGTATCTTTTCATGATTTAATAAGCCAGGTTCATCTAGAACACAGCCAGAAGTTTACAGGCCTCCCCCTTTAATGCCTCTCTCTGCCATTTCTGCAGCATGACCCAGAGGGGGCCAGTCAATGGGATCTCTGAGTAAGGTACAAATGAGCCATAAATAACCATGAATTACTAATGACTGGGATTCTGCAAGTGTAATTACCCGTTTTCTCACATCCTCTGCTTTGTCCACCACTAGCACGGCACCTCCAGTGTGGCTCCTTGGGAAATGCTCCTGCCCTTCCCACATGTGCTGTTCCCAAGAGAAAAAACCTGTGTCTGTGTGCTCATCTAGTACAGCAAATTACAGATTTTTATGAATGACAACTTTCACAAAGCTGTGTGTTCTATATTTATGTTTAAAATAACACACAATGAGAGTGGACAGCATGAAAAAATTAAAACCCTTTTAATTGAGGGTGCAGTGTTATATGGATTCAAGCTGAATTTGAGTAGTGTCATTGTAGGACACCAAAAAAGGATGAGAGATTCCAAATATTTCAGAAGGCAGAGAGCATAGAAAAAAAAGGCTTTATTGTCTAATTCTTACTACTTTTTTATAAGGTGTTCTGATACAGACTTAACATGATTGGTGAATAGGAACAACACCTCTCTAATCCCGTTGGTTAAATCAGAGAAACAGCTCAAATGTTTGGAGAACTAGAAAAGCAAAACCACCACCTGGAGAAGGATTGTTTTGAGAATGATTGGTGAATAGGAACAACACCTCTCTAATCCCGTTGGTTAAATCAGAGAAACAGCTCAAATGTTTGGAGAACTAGAAAAGCAAAACAGCACCTGGAGAAAGATTGTTTTGAGAAAGGAGAGTTGTTTGCCACGATTGCTTTGAGAAGAAGCTTTCTTGAGAAATTTTTCCTTGGGAAAAAATTAGCAACTGCTAGCAGGCTAAAATCTCTCAGACCCCGAAATATCAGGCCCACAGAGTAGCACATGAAACAATTCTTGTACTGAATCAGACCAAAGGTCCCTGTAGAGCAGCACCTTTCTCCCACAGGAAAAGGGAATGGTCAAAGACAGATTTGGAGGGAGCTTTCCCCTGTTCCAGCCTTCCAGCACTCACAGTTTGGTAAGGCAATATTTAACACCATACCTCAATCAAGATGAGAGTAGTACAAGTTTCTGGTGTATAGACCAGCACTTCAAATAATACTGATATCATTTTAGCACCATATCAGACTGTGCAAGCACACAGCAAAAGCCAGGGCTGCCTCTGGAGACCTGCTCCAGGCAAACAAAAAAGGAATCTGGTACAGGGGCGATGGTGAAGCACAGAACAAGTGAGTGATCTGCCTGAGGTCACAGGAGGGCACAGCACAACTGAAACCTCCCATCCCATCTCCCAGGCACTGTGTTTAAGATCATTCTAATTCCCAGTACCCTGTTTTCACACTGTTGTTCATCGTTTGTAGCTTTTAAGTCCACCTTCCCACTCCCTCCCTCCCTTCTTCCATAAATGCCTCAGTAGGACACGGAAAGAGAGATTTTGGACAGCTCTGAAGATCACCTGTGTCGAAGAGGGTTATTGAAGCTGGTTCCAAGAAAGGATGGAAAGAACACCCAGTGCTACTCTGTGGGAACCCAGTGACAGATCCCAGTGGGTTTCTCAGGGAGAGGCCTTGCTGCTTCAGGAGCTTTGTCACCTTGGGCCTTCCAACAAGCAGAGCTGAAGTGGCTGAAGACCACAAACCTCAGAAGGGCTCGTGTAGGCAGAAGTCCCTCCACCACCTCCCTCTATGCTGCCATGGCCATGAGTTCTCATAGTGTGACATTGATAAAAACACTTTCATTTTCCTTTGCTTTTGACTTAAACTGATGGCAGTTACACGGATGCAGTGGGTCAGATCCAAGAGCTTCTGCTGAACTCTGAAGCACCCTGGCCAAATTTAAAAATTCTTGTCAGCTGTGATCTTCCAACATATGAATGATTGCTTTCTCTAAAATGATGCTCAGTTTTCACTTTGCAGGAAGGTACAGCATATTGGTTTGAAATTGCAAAAAAACCCTCTTGTTGCACTTCCGTTTGTAGTTTTTATTTAGGATAATTTTGATATATTAGTGCCCAGTTCCTATGCCAGTGGACAGCATGTCCAATCACCTCTGTGTCCCTACCCAGGATTATCCCTGTATGGACACAAGGAAGAAAAGATTGCCCTGATTCTGATCACTCGTGTTTTGGATGGTAGCATCTGGCTTTTTGCCTAAAGATATTCCATATTAATAGGAAGTTTTTCTTCAATTGTCACTGCTTAAATTAGTGAGTATTGTAATATTTAATGTTCATGTAGATTTGATATTATTTATTCTGCCCCTCTCCTGTCAAATCCCTGACTTGTGACCAAGTTCCAGGGGGCAAAGAGATCTGCTCCCCTTTACCCACCAAATCTGTGCAAGGACCAATCCCAGTGTTCATGTAACTGCAGAGTTGTCCTGTCCCAGTGAAAATGAAGCCTGACCTTTTGTTCCATTATTAATGAACACAACAAAACACATTTATTGAATCTGCACTTTTTCATTACTCCATATGTTTCCTTTTTTTCCCAGCCCATGTCTGACATGTGACAGTAAAGCACAGAGTGATTGTCCCTGGTGCCTTCTCCCTTGTGACTTCTTGCCACCTGCTTCATAGCATTAAACAGATGTGTAAGTGTAAAGCATCACAAAACTCATCCCTTCAATCATTCATCATTTAAAAAAAATCCTAATAAATCCATGCTATGGCTGAGCATTTTATCTGCCCACTGTAAAGATGAAAGGCACTGTAGATTTTAGGAAGATTATGCAGCAGTGAGATATTTCACGTGCAAAGTAGGTCAAATTATGCATTTATATCACAGGTGACCATTAAGCACTTGTTTACTTGGTATCAGATCTTGTTTATGTTCCTTTAATGGCCAAAATATTCCTCTAACTTTACAATAAAGAATATCTTCCAGAGAAATCCTAACGGAGGCATTGCATTATTCATCATCAAGTGAAGAGGAAAATTTCAATTGCCAGTTTCTGGTAAATGTCTAATTAGGAAAGGGGACTTGTGAGCCACAGACAGGCGCCACGATCATTAAAGGGCAGTTTTCTGAAGATTATGAGTCTCCAGTCTGTCAAGCAGAGTTTTTCTACAGCTGAACTAATTCTGCAGTAGAAAACCCTGTCTAGAACAAAGCCCTTGGAATTAACATCTTGTTTAAGCAAACACATGCCCACTTTGAAGTAAGTGTGATAGGTTCACAATTGTTATTGAGGTCAGGTTTAATGGTAGTGAAGTAACAGAATTGAACTTCAGCACTAGTTTTAATTTCAGCTGCAGCACAGGCTGCACATACAGAGCACTTGAAGCCATACACTGTATTTCAAGTAGAGCAGTTCCCTGTAATTGGCACCACCACTTTGGTCTTAACATGGAAAAACTACTGAAATGTAGAGCAACTAATTCTCTGGCTGCCCAATTAAATTTGAGGGTGTGAAAAGCATATGTACAGAGGCAATTATTTCTGTTTTCCAAATCTTACTATTTTGATGAGGATTTTTTTTTTTTTGAGCTGAATATTTATTTTGGCAAGCTTCACTTTGGCCCTGCTTTAGGATAACATCATTGCTCAGTAGGTTTAAGTCTAGTTAGACTGTTTCCTTGAATTAAGCTTTCTTACTGATTGATTACTTTGGTCTCATTTTCTCAAGTCTGAACGTGTGAATGGAATTCTGATGGCAAAGGGCCCTGCACTGGTGATTAGCTCAGTGCAGCAGGTTTGTGTGGGAGTTCTGCTGGAGAACAGTGCCCTGCAAGCAATGCCACAGGATCCTGCCAATGGAAAACACTGTTGGCTTGTTCCTCATCACTGCTGAGCTCTCATTAGCACAGAATTTGTATCTGACCTTGGTGCTTATATAACCTTGGCCACAGAGCATCTCAGTCTGGTTTAAGACACAAATCCAGCTTGCCCAGTATTGTTTTTTACCAACACTGTCATTTTTCCATGTCTCAAGGACATGCCAGGCCAGGAGCATGTGAGTGGGGCTTTCAAGTCTCCGACACGCTGAAGGATCATGGCAACTACTGTTTATTTATATATGAACTTTAGTATTTGTGAGGGGTGCCAGCTCAACAATCACAGAGCAGAATCTTCTGACCTCGACTCAGCTGAACCAAGGGCAGTGGCAACATGAGCTTGTTTCCTGCCAGCCTGTCCTCATCCTGCAGGGACAGCCTGGAGGAAGGCTCTGTCCTCACCCATCTCAGACTTTCTCAGCTGCAAGTGCCATTTTTGATGGGCTGTTCTTATGGTACCTTCCCACTGTGAGCACTGGGTGAACTCCATCATCTTAAATCTCATCTTAAATCCCAGGGAACAGTTTTGAGCATTGCCCATGCAAGTTTAGAGTTCTATCTGTGATTTAAGATTCTACACTGTCGTCCTTGGAAATTCTTTCAGTGGAAGGTGTCCCTGCCCATGGCAGTAGGGTTGGAATTACAGGACCTTTAAGGTCCCTTCCAATCCAAACTATTCTGTGATGCTGTGAGGATTCTGAAAATGCTGTGTCCATTTAGGAAATTATTTCACTGTGTTTACCTCCCATACTGTGGGCAACATGTGCTTAGTGTGAAACAAGAACCGAGACAGTTCCTTAAATTGCAGGCTTAAACTTCTTTTACTCTATTTTGCATACTCAAAAGCTCCATCTCAGCTGACTCATTCTTCTGTAAGTTTCCTCCAACGGAGTTTACTTTTTGGTCCCTCAGGAATTTTCATAGAAAGGGAAAAGCCCTTATTTCTGTTATTGTTTATGTAGGAGTTGATGACATTGAGAAAAGCACATAAAAACCTGGTGTTAAACACTCTCCCAATTTTCTGGTTTCCTTTCTTCCCCCTTCTCCCTCCATTTCCACAACTTTTAGTATCTTCTGAAGAAGATTTCCATTTATCCAGACACCCAAAAATCTAATAGTGTATATTACTTCATTTAATATGCTGTGTTCAGCTGGGAAGCAAACCTTGGGATACATCTGAGATGGGAGATGCACCCCATGGCTGCCACACTCATCAGTGGTGACACTGCTCTGCATCAAGGCTCCGAGCTGCCAGTCCCCTTTGTATTTGTAGCACAAAGCATTGATATGCACAGCTACAACAGACTCTAATGACGAGGTGTCTTAATTTGGTTTTTATTATGTGATTAAAGGTACAATAAGGTAAGTGCTCAACAAGAGGGAAGACCATTGTTCTGCATCATTAAGCTCACAGCGGCCCAAAAAGAAATTGTAGGCAATGTGCCAAAGCCCTTAATGAAGAGGATCTCTTTGAATTATCTATGGATGAGGAAGGGATAAAGCCTGAGCCCTGGTATATTTGATCCTCTTTGTGCTCACTGTTAGAGGACTTACAGAGCCAGCCGTACTGGACCTTCTGGAATTGTAATTTATGGAAGCATTAATTTCCCAGCCACACTAAAGCTCTTGGCCTAATAGAGAAAGTGAGGATATGTACTATTATTAATTCCTTCAAGTGTTTTCTGAATTCCTACATCTTAGAGTCATGAACTTTTAAAAAATAAGGCTAAGGAGATTTATTTGTAATGATGCTCAATATTCCCTAAAATCAAGTTATGTAAATTTTTGTCTAACTCAGATTTCTTAAATAGTAATGCCCTCTTGTCACATGATATTAGGGTAACATGGATGACAAAAAAAAAAAAAACCACTGTAAGAGACATTTTCTACTGTTGGCAGATTTTGAAACTTTTATCTTCTATATTCTGTAATTTTAAATGGCAGTGATCCTTCATCTCCCTCACCATTAAATTTTAAGTGATTGCTCTTGTGTGTAGGTTACATGAGGACGTATTTTTATAGTTGTAGTGACATATAATTATCTGGATGTGCTCCATAAGCTATAGAATTCCCTCCCTCCTATCTTGCGAAAGAGAGAAATCAAAGCAGACTCCTGTTAAAATAATTCTGCACAGTTATTTATATTCTAGAATAATCAGGGATTATAGTCTTAAATAATTCAGGTTTTACTACGTTAGAAATCCCTATTTTAGAAGATTACACGCACCTTTCACTTCTGTAGAAACTGAGGGTATTCCAGCAGTGTTTCCCAAAAGACTTCCATGAGGAGCACTGGGCACTCACACACTGCTGAAACCAGGCTGCAGCACTGCAGCTTGAGAGAATTCTAAAGCCAAACTCCTGCCAGGGATCTGCACCTGCAGCCAGCACTGGATAGTTCAGTCAGCTCAGATATCAGCAGGAACTGTTCCTGGGAATGATTTCAGGACATGTATTTAAAGAATGTTGCCCTGCATCTGTTGGGAGATGTCAGTGAGTTGCAAAGGTTCTCTGCCACCTTCCCTTCACGACAATAATTGAGCAAGCTTCCCGAGCAATCACAACATTCATGATCGCTGTCTCAGTCTGTCCTGGTTGTTGCACTCCTGAATGTGACCCACTGACAGTCCCCAAACCCAGACTGCACAAAAACTTGGCAGGATAAGGAATTATTCCCACAGCCACTGCTGTATCTGAGCGGGGCATACACACAAACCACACCTGGCTCCAGGTGTGCTGCTGCAGGCAGCATCTGCAACTGCTTCTCTGTTCGGAACACTCTCCGAAAAATCTGACTACCTCCCTCTAAAATTCCTCCCCCCATCACATGCACGGCAGCTTAGCAAGTGGAAGTGTGCTGGTATAAATAGAAATGACAGTCAACATGTCTTTCTATTTGCTCCCACAGGTTTTTTTTACCCTGCAAAGCGTCAGTGTCCTTTGGGTGAGCGAGCGAGAATTAGATCACAACTACGTGGTTAAAATTTAATCACTTCCCTACTAGCATAACATACAGACCACATCTTTTATTCACTTTGTTGTCAGTGACAGCAGTATCTGGGATCAGCTGCAGGTGGGAAGGCAGCAGGACACGGGATTGCTGAGCAATTCCCTCTGCCGGCAGCACGGAGCAGCGCTGGGAATGTCACCCAGCAATGGTCACTTATCCTAAACCATCTCGGGAATGGCAAGGGGGGAAAAGTGCAGCTCGAAGGATCTGGTCTGTCCATCCAGAGTCTTTGTACAGACAACCCTATCCACCTTTTCAGTATTGACTATGAGTGTATATGCCTGTGAGTATTTCCAGGGGGATCTGCAGGAATGCATCCTGAAACACCTGGCCATGACTTTGCTGGGCTCCATCCCACTGCCTCAGTCCAAACTGTACTGTAGATGTGACAGAGTAAGGAATTTCAGAGGCAGGCAGAAGGAAAAACAGAAACAGGAAATAAAATCTTTGTAATAGAGGTTGATGTGTTAATACATTCACAGAAAACTTCTCAGAAGGTTCATATGAGTGATTTGGTATCTAAAGATCTGTGGGGCAGTAGTTTTAATCTGCTGTCAAATCCGTTTGTTAGCTGGTATTTTTACACATCAAGGTGCAACACGTAGAACAACTAGATCCAAACTCTCAGTGACAGGCACTTACAGACCACACTGAGCACCAGTGAACACACTGCACACTAACAAGTGCCTCTAGTACTTGCAAACAGGTACAAAACCTTCCTCGTGCATCTGTTCCACTTGTGCAAGGGATGTGTGACTAAGCCATGACCCTTGACTAGAAATTTTACCTAATATACACTGGAGAAATGAGCACAGTCTTATTTTGTGATGAAAGTTTTGTGAAAAGTTGGATGTATAATAGCCACATTTAAAAATCTGATGTTCTGCACATGTGAATAGGAAGATACAGGCTAAAAAACGTAATAACTATCAGACAGATTTCAAACAAGGCAAACCCACTTTCATTTTCAGTTCCTGGTATTCCAACTTCCCTGCCCTTAACAGTGGTCACAAGCCTAAAAGAGAAACGAAATCTAATCCTTTACCTGACAAACTTCATACAGTAACTTGTACTGCTCTTCCGGCTTCTGCAGAGTGCACAAACTGCATCCCATGTTTAAATTCGAGCGGCAGGAAGGATCTTCCTTACTCCCCCGAGCAGCCAGAGCGCTGCCTGCGGCCAGCACACATCCAGGTGGGGCTGGGCTGGTATTCCACCTTCCCTGCCCTTAACAGTGGTCACAAGCCTAAAAGAGAAACGAAATCTAATCCTTTACCTGACAAACTTCATACAGTAACTTGTACTGCTCTTCCGGCTTCTGCAGAGTGCACAAACTGCATCCCATGTTTAAATTCGAGCGGCAGGAAGGATCTTCCTTACTCCCCCGAGCAGCCAGAGCGCTGCCTGCGGCCAGCACACATCCAGGTGGGGCTGGGAGCTGCAGGTGGGGCGGCCGGAGCCGCAGGTGGGGCGGCCGGCAGCCGCAGGTGGGGCGGCCGGCAGCCGCAGGTGGGGCGGCCGGAGCCCGGCAGCCGCAGGTGAGGCGGCCGGCAGCCCGGCAGCCGCAGGTGGGGCGGCTGGCAGCCCGGCAGCCGCGGAACTGTGCCCGGCTCTCAGCGCTCGCAGCTCTCTGCCTCTGCCGGAGCCCAGGCACGGCTATATACCGCCACTCATGCATATTAATCAGCTCTCATTGACTATTCATAACAGACAGCCGTACACAAGCTATAATTGCCAGCTATGACAGCTGAAATTTCTCTAATTAACAGGCAAGTGCTTCAGTAGCAGGCATAATAAAGGACACTAACAATTTTGTAAACCATTTTGTAGCAATTACAAATAAACACGACTGCGTTTTACTACGGTCCCTCAGGATAATTCTTCCCACATTTCAGCAGGCTGGGAGCAAGGGTTTAAATGTAAGGCACAGTGAAATGAATGTCATGACTCAGAGCTCAGCCGTGGTGAAGTTGAATATGCTCAGTAGCATTTATTTCCCTCCTGGACTGTGGTGCTATTTGAGAGCCTCAGTTTTACAGCAGCAGCTGACTGAACTGGGTGTTTAACAGGCATAACAGAGAAAGGCATCTCTGTCCCTGAAAGCCTCCACAGCCTTAGGACCTGGCTGCAGAGCAAAGAAGATATATGTGAATGTATGTGGATTGAGGGAAAAAGAAACCCAACAAAAAAGAGCATCTTGTATTTATACAGATTAGCTTTAGATTAATACGTATTCCAAGTGAAAAATGGCCATTTATACTACTGACTCCCATTGTGTATTTGAGTGGTGTAAATGGCAGGTTCACATATTATCCGTGGTATTAAAAATATAAACTTTATGAGATTATAAAAATATGTACGATAAAATCGGTATGGCATTTATGAGTACTCAGCATTTGAGTGCGTAGACCTGCATTAAACCTGTACCGCAGATGTAAAGGATAAGACAGCAGTGAACTAGAGCCCAATGAGCTAGAAAAGTACTCGTAACTCACAGGCTTTATGGATATTTTCCAGGCTGTGAGAAGCACTACCTTGCATTGGGAGTGTGGATTGACCGTAATTTTCCCAGTTGTTTAAGCATTCAGAAGGGGGTGCCTTTTTATAACCTCACTGCAACTCATCCTGCCATAAGGAAGAGAAGATGACAGAACAGCCAGGAGTGAGACCAAGGGTGCCGTTCCCACAGGCATTGCATGGAGAGCCTGGATGGATCCTGGGCCCTAGTTAGCTAACTGGTTTTGACTATTTGCTCACAGTTCCTGTGGATCACAAGGGAATGCTGTGCAAGGACCATCTTTTCTGTCCAAACTCTGTACACAGGTGCTTGCTGTAGGGATCTTGTAGAATACTCAGCTCTTGCTACAATGGCACTGACTCACAGTTTGCATTAAAATGTTCAGTTACTGCAATGCAGTTCCTGCTTTAGTACAACTTTAGTTAACAGAGACTGACAAGAAGGGGTCCCTTGACTCTGAGGCTTTACTTTGGTAGCAAAATTTGCCTGCCTACAGAAAGTAACAAAGAACAGAAAGAAAGGAGACCTCATTTCATGATGTGCAGCAACAGGACAAGGGACAATGGGCACAAATTGAAACACAGGAAGTTCTATCTGAATATGAGAAAAAACTTCTTTATTGTGAGGGTGGCAGAGCCCTGGAGCAGCTGTCCAGAGATGCTGTGGAGTCTCCTTCTCTGGCATTATTCAAAACCCACCTGGACATCATCCTGTGCAACCTGGTCTGGGTGACCCTGCCATGGCAGGGGGGTTGGACTGGATGATCTCCAGGGGCCCCTTCCAATCCCACCTATGACAGAAATCCCTGCCAAACACCCAAAAGCAAGTAGGAACTTTATCCCTGACCTGTGACTGTGCTGCTTCCCTGTTGAGAGAACTGCTGCCATGGTGGCAGATGTTGCAAGGTTGGGGCAAGGCAGAGGAAGCCTGGATGTTACTGCTGCCCTCAAGGAATGATTCAGGCTGTCCCTGGTCAGATATACCATTCACATACTGCAGCTTTTCCACAGCTGGTTGACAGCCAGTGACTGTGGATCTTGAACAACAGGAAAATTCTTGCAAGAGGGGACTAGTGTTCCCTAAAAGCAGAAAAAGATGATGATGATAAGAGAATTAAATAAAAAAAACCTCAGACTCTATGGAAATTGTAAAAAAGTTTATGGCTTTGATTAGATAATTTTTTGGTTATGTAATTTGATCAAGCAACTTAAGGTAAAGCTTCCAAAAATGTTGTCTATGATTTTGGTTTTCTTCTTAAATGCAATTAAGTTTCTTCTCAAATACTAGATGCCATATAAATAAATGTTAGTGTTCTGTTCAGGTGGCTGAGGTCAGGCAGGAATTTTCTTTTTCTAGGAATAGCATGCAGCTGGATCTGCTTAGAAATAAACCAGAAACATGCGGGATATTTAATTTCCAGTTTCAACGGAAACACACCTATTTGTTATTTCCCTATAGCAACGTGATAGACTGCAGGAGATAATGTTTCATCTGATTCAGAGAGATAATCCCTAAGTCAGGCCAGGAGAGTAAGCCCAGCAGAAGACTTGTTTTGATGTGTGAGTGGAGGGTCCCACAAATGTGATGTTTGGGATTCTCCAGCTGCCGTGGCCCAGCAGCACAGAGCTCACCCTGGTAAATGAGCTGCTCCTGGGGCCAGGCCAGTGCCCATCTCACTGGAGATGTTTCCATTATTGAAACAGAACTTCTATCTCCCCTATTCATCTCATAGGCAAAACTGATAGCACTGCCTCAGGTCAGTATAGACTGGTTTTTACAGCACTTTGCCAAACTTAAACATTTAGGCTGTAAACTTGTGTTCTGGGCTTTGTCCAGTGCTCATTTCTGCCTTTAATGATACACTTGAGCTGAAGTTTCAGTAATTTCCAAGAGTAAGATTACAGGGAAAAAAAAAAGTTTGCCTATGTTCTGAAATTCTGGATGCTTTCTTTGAGAGGGTTTTAGTATCAACATAATTTGAAACAAGAATTTGAAGTTTGGCACTGGGATGGTTTGCGTTGTCCCTGTGAAATCTGCTAAATTTGGTCAGCTCCTCCTAAGCTGTTGCAATTTTTGCGTTCTCAGCACGAAGTTGCTACAAGCTTCCAGTTTAATTCCTGTGAGACTTTAAACGAGTTCAGTGAGCGCTGCCAGGTCTGAGGAGGCCAGCAGCGTTTCCTCGTGGCTCTTTGCGAGGATGGATACCAAGAACAAAGGGATGCTCTCTGTGCTCCTCACGGCTGGACCCATCCAGGCAGGGAGAGCCACACGAGCTGCTGCGACGGGCTGGATGTTAATTATGAGACTCGTTTTATAATGCATTGACCAAGGAAGCCTGGTGCCTGACAGGAACCCTCGTCACCACCTGCTGTACCTGGGGCAGGTAAACCCAGGCTGCCCTTGGCGTGTCCGGAGCAGGCAGCTCGTTATGGGATCTGTCATGGGCGCTAACAACGTGTCATGTGTGGTCTCGCCAGGGCCACAGATAATGAGCTTAACCAAATGGACGGCAGCGGAGGGTTTACATCACGTGTAATGGGAATGTTAGAGTGGTCCCAGCTGAATCTGAGCAATGCAGGCTGAATGGGAAGTCAGCGAGCCAGCTGACTGGGAACAATAGGAAATAGCCTTTGAATACACAAGGTGCCAGCAAGAGCTTTCATTAGCATTTATCTAGATTACTCACTCCCTGCCTGCCAGCGTGTGACCGCGGCTGCAAGATCCCCTTCACCACAATACCTGGCTCAGACTATCAGACGTTTGCTTTTGTGTCCAACAGCTAATTCCCAGGGAACAGAAGAAGGTGGGAAGCAGCCAGACTGCCACCACAAAGGGGAGGGTGCTGCTCTTGCCCTCGGGAAGCCGGAGGTCCTGGGCGGACAAGGAGGGAATGCTGCCACAGACCACGGGCTGGTTTTGCTTTTTGCACGTGTCTTAGTTTCAATTCGCAACCTCTCAGCTTGCAACTACAAACCTAATATAAATTTCGCTGTTTCAATGTTTGATTTATTCCCTGATTAAGCCTGCCAGGTGCTGGCAGGTAAGGGGAATCCACAGGAGACTGATGCACTTCAGGTGTCCTGCCTGTCTGCACGGGATGGTGAATCAGAATAAAGAGGGAAATGAAGCACTCGTGAGGGACCTGCACCCTGGAGGGGATCATTATTAGGGAACTCAAAGGCTAAAAAGCGCTCTCTGCCAGTTTTTCCATGGTAGGGACTGGCGCTGCCAAGAGTTGGCTCCTGGACAGCGGTTCCCACCAGCAAGAATAAACTCGTGTCCTTTGTGTGAGGAGCAGATGGCACACAGCTCCTGCACAGAGCTGGCCACACACCAAACCCAGCTCGGGGCTGGGAGCTCCTCATGCTGGAGTGGCTGCCTGCGATATCAGTGATGGCTTGGCATTGTTTATTTTGTTTCTTTAAATGCAAGTTGGCTTTCCCACTCCGCAGTAACTATTTAACATTGTATTTCTGTACATATACTTAGCAAGTTCTGTTTAAACAAGTGATTCCTATTTAAGCAGTGTGACTGGGGAAGCGCTTGCTTAATGTATCAATACTTTAATTACGTTTTTTGTTTTTACAAATATTTAAGACTTGTGAGAAACAAAAGCTAGGAAAAAGAACAGCTGTGACTTTATAAATAATTCTTGCTTTGGTGTGTTAAATAAACAGAAGTCATGATGGTTACCCAGAGTGCTGTGAAAGAGAACTCTGTTACACAACCATATTTCAAAGTTAGGTATCTGGGATTTTTCAAAGTGGGAGAAGGTGTTTTTTAATTATAACCATTGGGTTACCTTTATTAAAGCTCGAGTGCCTCTGTTGGGAATGTGTTCAGACTGAGTTCTGCTTCCCTGTGTTTATTTGAAAATGTTCAATAATACAAACCACTGATAGCTGTGAAGCACTGGGTTCTCAATAATACATGTAATTAGTGTGGATCTAATTTAAAAATGCCCTTCTGAAAAGTTCTTTGTTGAATATGTGAAAGCAAACCAGGATTTTCTATGGCATCATGCAGGCACAATAATTAAATACATACTCTAAATATAACAGCAAAAAGATCTCAGTTCTGGTGGGGTTTTTTTTTGCATTTGGGCATTGCAATCTGCCTATGCATTGGAAGTTTCAAGACTGAGCCAAAATATTTAAACTAAAACATACCACAAGAGAGGATGTGAAAGCAAATGTAAATCTTTGGCTTTATTCCCATCAGTTAATGCTGAAGTCTTGAGATCCTTATTTGCTCCACTTAGCATCTCTGAGAGAGTTCCAACCCTCAGAAGTAACTTAAATGAAATGATACTTATTGTTAAACTGCTGAAGGAACGGTTCTGTCCTTGAAGATCTTTGAAAGTCCAGTACCTCTGTAATTTATGCCACTTGAGGAAAGCAGTGATGCTTCAGGAGCATCACAGCACCATCCCTGGAAGCACTGCAGGGCCAGCAGATACAACACTATGGGGTTAATTCAGTCTTCCATGAAGCAGAACGGTGAGGTCAGAATAGGGTAAATAAGTGTTTAATATGCCACTGAGACCTTGTGATGGGGAGAACCAGGAGAGCTGACCTCTGCACCAAGAAACTCCTCCTCCCCTGGGCTGCCTCCCCAGGTCTTGATTACGGCAGTGCCAAGAGGTCTTGGTCAAAGCTGAAGACAAAAGGTGATCCCTGAACCTGAGGATGTTCAAGGTGGATTTACAGTGATGACACCGTGATGGAAGCGGGTGAAACAGGGTTTGAGCTGCCGAGGCCAGAGAATGAACTCATCAGAAAGCCAGTGCTCTTTCACCCAAGCATAACCAGCTCCACAATCACCACCTGCCAGCTGTGACACTTCCAGCCTAGCAATGCCCAGCTGAGGGAAGGACCTGGAGGCAGATCACACTCCTCGTCCTTTAGCTTGAATCCCTTGTCCCTTTTCCGTTCGTGACACGGTGGAAGCAGCCACTGCGAACCACAAAACCAAAAGTACGGAAGGCTGGCAAGGAAATGAGAAAACCTGATTACAGGCTGCATTTGTGTTCTAAAAGCTTCTTCCCTGTTAGCTGAAACCTCAGCTTCCTCACAAAAAAGCATCTTTGATTTCCTGGTTTTGATGCTGCAACAGCCAAACTAATCTCTGTAATTTTTTACGGGTTATTTAACTATTTAAGAGGAATGACAAATTTAAGCTTGCACAATTGCCACTTTTTACATGGTGAAAACGCTGTGGTTACTGTCAGCAGTTACAACAATATACAATAGCAAATTAGGAAGATTTAAAGGAAGAAAGTGGATAATGAAAGTACAGGAGTGTGGAGTCAAATGTTAGTTCTACACTTGTGTTTATAAGGTTCACATGCTCTCAAATCCAAAATTACTTACAGAGCATCAGTCCCTATTTTGATTTTGCTGTGAAATACCACTTTAGAGAGACAGTATTGGTAAGCACAGGCTGCTCTGGGTGATGGTTATTTCAAAATAATAATAATACGTTTTCTGTAAAAGTGATAATGCACTTTTAATAATCTCGGAGCACGCCAAATGATTCGGTGGACTTGAATGCTGCATAAAACCTATTGACATAGTACTTCATCTTTAAAACTGATAGACACGTGCCCCAAAAGCTAATAAAGTTCATTCTAATACAAACGAGGAAGTAAAATAGTATATCATAGCCTGTGATAGCTTTGGCTCCTGATCATATAACTGTAGCCCAGGGACAAAGAAAATTGAAGTGATTTAGAAAGGTACCCAGTAGGATATATCTGATATTAGGCAGTTTGCTGAAGCAAAACAGTAATGTCAGAGAGATACAAAGGTGTAAAATCCATTTGACTGTGTCCAAGTGCTTCTACTCCCTGACCTTAATGTCTCCAGATGAACTCCCCTTAGGGTCAGCTGAATAATGCTTAATAACCTATGGCCAGAAACTGCCAAGACCTGCTAAGGATCACAGTCTTCACTTCTGTGTTTTAGCTTCTGTATTCACATTAAGAATTTTAAGCCATTTCTATTTGAAAAGATATTACCTTTTACTTCTCGGTTTTTACTGCTCCACACTTAATATGAAACAGAGCAAAAACAGGAATGCCATCTATGGTTCATTAGGTTTTATATTAACCACCCGATGAAAAGAATATGTGGGAATATTAAGTATTAATGGTAAATGGCAGTCAGAATGAAAGGACTTGCTTATATGTTTGCCTTTGTCTTCATTTCTAGATTCAGGTGGACAATGAGGGGTTTGATTGCTAATTCTCAGCTAGAGCTGCTATGCAGGGAAGACCCAGGAGACGAGCGGACCTTCAATGAGACGGGATTCGAGTCTTTTAGGAACAAAGGAGATGTAAGTGTTCATTTCTGTCTTTGAAGTTGGGGAAGATGTGTTTCCACTGAAGGAGATTGGCATTAGCTGCAGAGCTGGTGTGTGTGATTAATTCCACTGTGGGCTCTCAGAGGGGACAGCAGTGACTCTGCTGGGGACGTGAGGCAGCAGCAGAGTCTGTGCTGCAGCAAATGTACAGCAACAGCAGATCAGGTGTGTGGGGTTAGAGGGGAGGGACAGAGGGACATGGGGACCATGGCTGGCTGCTGTCACACTGAGGGTGGCTGCGACAAATCCTTGAATCTCTTGACTTCAGGGTGAAGGCAGCGTGAAATAAAAGAAAGGAGCGGGTACCATGGAGTGCCCCAAAAAGAAAATTGCTTTAATGAGAAATAAAAATAGGGACAATGCCCAGAAGCTGAACACAGTATAGGGACAAACTCCAAAGACCAGAATCAAGGGAGAAGTAACAATAGATATTCTTGGGGGTGGAACATTCTAGAAAGAATACCATATATGGAACACAAGTAACCAATAGAGGAGTAGAACTCGGACTAGTTAACAGAATAACTCCAAAGGCTCTTGGGACGAGATCTTAGGCTTGCCCTGAGTTAGATGAATGTGCCTCCCATAGGTTGCAATCCCAGAGCCAGGCTGGGCCTGTGCTGGAAATTCACCTGTGCTCTCCCAGCATCACCAATCTTGAAACTATAGGAGGGTACAGAAGGTGGCTGAGGTCCTACCCAGTGCAGACCTCCATTGTTTAGCTCATGAAACGCACCAACAACACACAACAGTATTTGCCTCCCATTTACCCTCTTAGCAATGTAATCTCACCAGCCTATGGAATTGCAGCGGTGCTGGTTTGTGTCTCATTTCATCATAAAATCAATCCTATTGCAAAAACACTGGCTGGATAAAAGACACTGTAAGTATTAACGCCTTCTCTGACACAAGAAGGACACTTTTCATGCTTAACCTGGCTGGTCTTGAACAAGGAATTCTGGTTCAATGAGGAAAGCCATAGAAGCATTTAGGCTGGAAAAGACCTCTGAGGTCATCGAGTCCAAGCATTAATCCCTGTTTGAGGGCACATAACTCCCAGTTTTGTTCCTTCTCCAGGTCACATCACCTGGCCCTATGTTCAGTGGCAATGGAAGTGATTTCCACCTGTTATTAGCACTGCATTTCTGGGAAGCCCTGTGAATCAATGTTTACCTTAATGAAAGACATAAATTACCCACATGGGCTCTTGTATTGGCCAACTGCATGGAGTTATCCCACAGCTGTCCTTCCTCTGCCATTTCTTCCTTTAAAATACACATTCTGATAAACAGTATTGATCAGGCAGTATTGAAATGAATACACAGATATAAATATTTGATAAAAGAAAAGGCAAAGTACACAGGGACTCATAACCCAGCAATGATCATTCGTATCAGAAGACACATTCACCCACTAATCTTGTCATTTCCAGTGAAGCCTCAGAGCTGCTGGTTTTCCCTAATGCAGAAACTGCATTCCAGTTTTCCTGCAGACTGATGTTTCTCTGCATTTCTCTGCAGAAACAGACCAATGTCCCTGATAAGAATTTTACCTACAGAATGGAAGTTAGAATACAACTATTAATTAATGAGATTATCTAGTAACAGACAAAGTAAGTGGATGTGTTTCTTTCAAAGTTGTATTATGTGTCCAGAATTTTCATCCTGATGGCTGACTGCAGCATAAACCTGGGATGCAGAACTTGAAAGTTTGTGTGATTTATGGTGTGACTGTACTTATTTTAAATATTTTTATGGTTTGGGTTGCAGTCTGACTGTTTTGGGGTATCAGGTATAGGTGGGAAATAAGATTTCAATGACATTTCTTATCCCCTGCCTATCTTTGCTCTCCTCTGTTGTTTCCCTAAATGAGAGGGTTCTGCAGAGTGCTGCTCCTTCTTTTCAAATTATTTGTGTCTGTTCTGACCATGATGATGACAGAAAACTCAGACTCTATTTAGGACACAAATGTACTGAACTGCACATACATATCTAGAGGCACAACCACATGGCTGGAGGGGAGAGCCTCTGGATTTCTGAGAAATACACCTATGAAAACATTAATTAAGTCACAGACGAAGCCCAGATGATGGGGCTGCCTACTTAAAACACTACAGTGGTTGCCAGTATGATGATCAACACAATTTTCTGTGCTATTAATTTTTTTTTCTGTTTCTTGGCTGTAGTTAGGAGGTTATAAACTGCCAGGCATGTATTCCTAAGTCTTTGAAATCCAAGTTGCTCTCTGCTTTCTTTGAGTTTCGTGTTCTTAGCGGAGGAGAGAAATCACAATAATTACAGCTTAAAATAGTCTCATTTCATGGTGTGGCTAACAAGTGAAACTACAAGTAATGATGTAATCTAACATGTCAAAAGAGAAAATGAAAAGAGGAGACAGAAGGCAGGACGGAGCCAAGGGATGCGATGTGCCATGTCATCTTCTAATTAACTAACTGATCCTTTAAACTGTCAAAATCAGCCAGGAACTCCATGGCCCAGTGTCTTATTAATATTCATACTGGGCCACGAGAAGCTCTGATTCCAATCCCAGTGGTTATAGTTAAACACTAAAAAAATAATAAAAAAAAAGCTTGGCTACCCAGGGCTGCAGGAGCTTCACATTGATAGGGAAATGAAGGCAGGCCACCCTGCTCCCCAACCCTCTGCTGGAGGAACCCTCCCAGGGTGCATATTCATTCCTGGATTACTGGGGGGTTGTATACTAAAAAAAAAAAAAAAAAATTATTTTTCCTCTTGCTACGAGCTGCCACGTTGTTAATCACATTAAGGTCCACGTTGTGAAAGGAAAGAAAGATGCATGGAATGTTTTGCAATATAAGCCCATTTTTAACGTTGCCCACACCAAAGGAACAGGCAGTTAATAAACCCCGGTTGTTTGGAGGAATGGGGGAATTCATTTTGCCATGGAGGATGCAATTCAGGATTGTTTTTGCAGAAATCTGGGGCCCGCAAGAAAAATAATCTTCCATAATCTTCTTATAATGCAATTATTCTCTTACATTTCAGCCTGCCAGTCTCTTCCTACTCCCACTAAGCAGTTTCCTGAACCTTGAAGTCTAAGGGAGCAGCTGACATTTGGTTTCTCCATTCATTTTCTGTTTAATTCTTCATGGCAGGACAATGCTTAAAAAAAAAATAATAAAAATCCTCTCTGCTCTGAATTACATGGACTATTTTGGGGCCCAGTCTGCCCCAGACAGGGATGTGCCTGTGTGCAGTAGGAGATGGGGATGAGGAGGTAATTCAGCACCTTCTGAAGTCAAAAGGAGTTTTGACATCAGCCTTTTTTACAATTAATTTCAAGCCCAGACTATTTTGAGGGCAGTTAATCCCGTTTTATACTTGCCATTTCTAGCTGTGCATGGCATAGTAGAAAGCAATATATTATGCAGCCCTTTATAGCAGCATGATCAGTAAAGGAGTAGCTGAGCCATAAATCACATGCTGTACCTCTCAATGAAAAAGAATTAAATTGTTGGAACCTCATTAATTGATATTCTTTATTTGATTGATACACTAAAGGAAAAATATCTTGGTTTACCCCCTATTTCTTCTGTTCTTTTCCCTGCCCTTGCCAGTTTCCTCTGATATACTTTTTGCAGTTTGACACAGCATGTAGAGGAAATAAAGGCCATATTTCCCACCTGAGCCACCCACTGCAGAGCCTGTGTGGGTCCCTGTTCCCAGGAATCAGCTGGGTGAGGAGTGGCATTCCCTGGGAATTGCCCTCCTGATGCTGTGGGCTGGCCCAGCACCTCCTGCATCCCACCAGGACCATCCCAGCAGATGGATTTTGGCTTCTCACCACAAAGCCCTCTCAGCCCTGGATCACAGCAGCTCAGTTTTTGCTAGCTGAAGTAACTTTCCCTGGTTTTCCATCAGCTGTGGAGCCTGGCTGTGCCCCGGAGCAATGTCAGAGTATTCTGGGATAGACACCAGAACTGGTGCTGTGGAGTTCTCTTCTTCCTCCCTGGCCATGAACACACAAACCCTGGGGCAAGATCTGCAGCAAAACATCCACGCTGGGCCTACGGAGAGCTGGGATTTGTCTGGGAGCCAATCAGTGCTTTCTCACACCCCCCAAAAAAAATTATCTTCAAGCAAAGCTATCAACCCAAATATTTAACATCACATATTTAACTCTGTTGTTTAAGCACTATTATGGATGAAAGGCAGGCTCCATTAGAGAAAAAAAAAATAAAATTAAATACTCCAAAGCGTCTATCAGCTGGGTTAACATCAGGCACTGAACTGCCAGACCACAAATCTTGAATATGTTGACGCTAAACGTCTACGAGGAGCACATGTTATGGATCAAAGAACACACTGATTAATCCAGCAGAGACAAAAGTCTGTCACTTTGGTCATGGTGCCATGATAGCACAGAAGACAGGACTAAGGAAGCACATGAATAGAAAACAAATGCCAACGAAAGAAAGGAGAGAAAAGGAGGTTGCAATCTAAAATAACAGTCAAATGCTTTCACCCATGGATGAGGTTTCTTAATGTATTTCCTATTTTTAAAAAAATAAGCTTCTCAAGGTTTTGGGACAGATATGAATTTCTATTTCCCTGCTATCATTTTATTAATATAATTTTATATCAATTCAAGCAGGCCATAATTCTTCTTGTGAAAGTTGACTACACGAGGCTGTCTATTTACATTGGTACATCACGAGGGAACAGGAACCTGGAATCACAGCAGTGCATTCCAAGCCAGACACTTTTTCTCCAGTAGTTTGCTGGTTTATTTTGCATTTCTACCAAGCAGTTTAGCAGAGCAGTGTCTTGTTCATGTGCAGTTTTACTGCAATCCTTCAACTGAGGTGTTAAAGTAGAACACACTCTTCTTAAAATCTACTCGAAATTAGAGGAAGACTACTTCTTTTTTTTTAAGTATTTTCCCATTCAGTATCACAGGCATGAGCACATCCCTGTATCTGGTACATCTTCCTTAAAAGAATGCTTCAGAAAACCTTTCCCATAACTTACAAAGGAACGCTTATTTCAAACATTTTCCATTTAGTTTCAGCGTTTGTTTGAAAGTGTTTCAAACATTTGCTTTCTCTGCGTTCATGTCTTCTTCCTCACGGTAGCATTTAGTTTTTAATTAGAAAGGGGGAAAAAAACAACTTGGGAAAATTATACTTTCCTAAATTCAAGCTTTAATACTGAAAATATTTCTTGTGCAGGGCGTAGCAATGCCAATGGTCTGTGAGGATCCCCTGCTTGTAAACTGGGGGATCTGGACACAGATTACATTCAGGGCCCCCTGATTTTCTGGTGAGAATGGGATTCCCAGCACCCTTTTTAGCATCCAGGAGAGTCCTTGGTTGAGCTCTGTTGCAGGGCTCCCAGCCCTGCTGTCATTCAGAGTGGTTTTAATGCGTCCCCTGCATTTTGACAAGGTGGCCACCTTCATCATCATAATATCCTGTCCATGCATGTGCAGTTGGCTAAATTAATGTATAATGCATGAACTAGGTTTCTCAAAAGTAGTCTGTGAGGGGTGTATTAACTATAGATGTTTTGTCAATTTTCCATCTCATTTGGGTGCAGATAAGTTATCAGTAATCTCAGACGAGAGGTATTTGTGTGTGAGCAGCTCTGCATATTTTATCTTGGCAATAACTACTTATACCACGGTACCTAGCAAGCATGTCAGGAAGCACATGCACCCTCAATTTTACCTGTTTTTATTGCAAAGTGATGCCATGGGTTTTCTGAAGGAATAACCACAGCTGTATCCAGGAGACCCCTTTAACAAGCCACTGCTCGGTTGTATTTGTCCTCAGCTTGTTTTTCTGCATAATTTAAAAGACAGCTGTCACAGCTACCTGCTGTCCTGCCTGAAACCTGGACAGTGTTAAATAAACCTGACATTTGCACAGTGCTAAAGAAACCCCACAGTGGTCCCAGCCCTGTCCATGAGCCTCCCCGATCCCATTCCCAGCAGCCAGGCTGGGATACAGGGAAAAACAACAGCGACAACTCATCACATCACATTGCACTGCCAGAATGAGCAGGCCTTCCCTCAGAGAAAGAGTTAAAGCTAATTGCATGGTAAAGACCATGAGATCAGAATCCTGGGACTCAGGAACTGATTTATGCACTGCAAATGTGTATATCCTTTGCAGAAAGGGCCATTTCCTGTTTAAAAATGTACAAATACTTGATTAAACTCTGCGGTTCCCAAACCAAACACATTGCACTCTTTAGTCCATTAAAACTCTGCGAGCCCATTACTTATCGTGCTGTGATGGATTGATTGTATTTAATCTCTCCTCCTTCTGAAGTTGTTTTCATTTCCTGCAGCCCTGTGCCCTCCCAGCACCAACACACCAGCAGTGCGTTCACTGGCCGCCAACAGAGCTGATTATAAAAATCTATTGTCGCTTGGACAATGTTTATATGAAAACAGGTGCATTTTATGAGTCATTATTATTATTATTATTGTCACAAACCCAGATGGAAGCTGGAGCTGGATTGCAATAAGGACACCTGAGCAGGCACCACTGAAAATCCTTATCTTCTACCATTAAATTAAGGCAGTGTCAGAAGGTCTGATACATTCAAATGATGCTGCACTGTATCACTCTACAAAAAGCACTTTTTAGCTGAACCCAAATACAGAGTAAACATGTTTCTTAAAGGGGAAAAAAAAAGTGAATCTTGACCTTTAGTCTAATTGTCCAATAATAGTTTGCTATTTACCAAGAAACAAAGGTAAATACTGTTAGCAGACCAACCTTCCCTGCTGTATTAGAGATACACAGGGGCAACAGTGCTGTCAGACCTTTTCTTTCTCACACCTACTCAGGGACTTTTTGTACAACTGAGACTCTCTTAGAAGTGTTAATCAGGCTGGTTCAAGGAATTTATGAAATAGAAACTCTCACCAAGTTGGATCACAGTGCAAAGCCCCAGTGTACAGTATTAGTGTCATAGATAATTAATTTCCTTAAAGATCAAGTTCAGGAATCTTTTTCTGTGGACTTTCTGAGTCATTGCTCATTTTGTGGTTTGGGGCTCTGTTTATCCTGAGATTGGTGAACACATACAAGCTTCTTAAAGCTGTTTTCCAGGTCTGTGCTTCTAAATGATTTCCGTTCTCTCTGCCACTCGCACATTTAAAAATACAAAGTGTAACATCAAAAAAATGCTAAACTGCAGTATTCATAAATTCCTCCAATTTCAAAAGAACAAAGTAATTTTTCAAAACCAGCGTGTGTTCTTGAAAAGGTGTAATACAGATCAATTTTACTGTAGATTATTTTATATTGAGAAGGGAAACTGTCTGCTTGGTGTTTGTTTTCACTTAAAGGGTTCTTCTGAGTAGTGCCCGCCCTAATTTTCCTCATACCCCTTGTGTATGAATTCTACTGTGAACTTTCTCTAACAAACTTGGGAAAAGGGTGACAGAGAGTCACAGGCTTCATAATTCATGGAACACTAAGGTTGGTGCTTTTTCATTTCTCTTAAGCACAGAGATCTAGCTAAAACTCAGGATTTGCATTAGTGCTTTTTCAGTTCAGTGTGGTGATCAGGAGGCAGAGCTAATGGGATGGCTTCTGAATTATTGCATGCAATTTGAATATGTGCTTCAGACATCAAGAACAGCAGTAAAGAAGAAGGGAAGAATTACTGTTCTTCCAGTAAACACATGGCTTCTGAGTGGTGGGAGGCAAGAATTGCTGTTATAAAATATAATGCAGCCAGAAATTTCCAAAAGGTGTCATGTTGGGATTTTTAAATGCCTAACATCAATTTAATTCAAAATGACGCCCCAATGGCAATGGGATTATTTTATCTGTTAACTTATCTCCAGGAATCTAAAAAGCTTTGATTCATCAGTCAGGTATAGTTAATGTTACACCTTTCAGTTCTTCAGTAAGTCATTTTCCAGATCAGTCTGACTGTGTGGCTTTTAAAATTGACCATTTGCTGGAGAAAGTGAATCAACAGGAAGGAATGGTGTGATTTTTTTCCTGCTGCTCTGGATATAGCCTTTTGGTTGCTCTGGTAATTACTTGGATGAGACCACAGGACTTGTGTGATTAGCCTGCAAACTTTGCTCTGACCTGGAAGAGAAAAGATAAATCTTTTTAATCTTTCCAACTGTCACAGCACACCCTGGCATTGTGCTCTTGGTCAGGGGGGTAATTTCTTAAGTCACATGTTTGGGGTTAAAGTCTTGCTCTTGAGTTGCAATATGTGACAAGGGTTTAAGTAACTGTTATGTGTGATTAAGAGTAATTCTGAGCAATTAAAGAAAACAGTTCATTTGTGGCAGGTGGCAGAGAAGCTAAAGAAGATAATTACTCTTTTTAGCCATCTGTGTTAAGTGCCATTAGCAGAATTAAACTGGGATTCACCACTTTGAAATTTGAGGCAAAGTTCTTTTCCCTTAACTACATAATATAATATTGTCTGAAGTCTAATTACAAAAAAAAGGAGTCATTTCACCCTGCTTGCCATGAGGTGCCTATTTGTTAATTCTGTTAAAAATGCTGGCAGTCCAAGACATGATAAATTGGACAACTGCTTGTACTCAATGTCTTTGAACAATGTGTTGGCTCTGAAAAGCTGTTCAACTTTGAGGGAGTTTATCCTGAAAAGCCCTGATCTGCGGTGACAAACTTCTGCAGAAAAGAAGAAACATTTCTACCCTTCTGTCAGGTCTGAAATGCCCCACTGCCCTCAGGTGTGCTGAGGATCCGAGCACTCCCAGGGCTGCTGGCAGCCCTGTGCAGGGATCAGGCAGTGAGCAGTTCAGCAAGATGTGCTGAGATGTGGAAGATGCACATCACCAAAGCAAAAAAAGCGAGCAGGGGAAACCTTTCCTGGAGGAATGAACACACAGTGCAGGAATTCCTGCCTCCTGGAAGCACTGGGAGCCTGCAGGGAGTACAAACCAATCCTTGCTCTCTCCAGCTGCCTGATGACAGCACCAAGCACTGCTGGAAATGAAAAGTAGAATTCTGGAAAAGCAGTCATCTCTGAAAGTCTGGAATTTTTTCCATTTTTTCTGTTTTTTGGTAATTATAAGGAGGCTGAGTTGCATGACTATAGGACCTGGCTCATGTTTTACCTTCTGGTATTTATCAGTTGTGTCTGCTCTGTACTTTCACTTTGGGTATTAGGATTCTGGTAAAATTCAGACACAGTCTCACTCACTGTATTAAGGTTATTCTGGAAAATTAGCAAATTTTTCCAAGTAGTAATGGAGCTTTTGATTAGAGAAGTACTTGGGCTTGGGATTTCTCAGAGTAAACTTTAATCACCAGTAGGAGTTTTCATGTTCACAGGATGATCCTAGCTAATTAATGAATCTTTCTTACTGATTAATACCAACTACATTTCATTTAAAAATGTGTGGATTAGGTTAAGGGAATGTTATCAGACTTTAATGACTGTAATGACCAATTATAAATTTAAGGGTATATTAGGATTCCTCTCATGTGTGAAGCACTTTACAATAGCATTTTTCGTAACCTGAATCTGTATTTATTTGCAGTATTTGTGTAATTCTGTGCCAGAATTAGTCTTTAGCAAGGACAGGAACAGGACACCTACAAGGACCCCACATCAGGGCTGGGTTCAGAAGGTGCTGCTCTCTGAGGACAGCACACGACAGGGATCTGAGATGGCCTTTAAATAAGGAAGAGGTTCACAGCCTGAACCTCAGTGATGTAACAGACGTATGAGACATGAAGGACTGAGGATAGGAGCCCCACAATCTCATTTATCTCCTCAGAGCACTACGAGAAAGCATCAGGGCTTTCTGATGCTTCTGGAGCAGCATCTCCAGCTCTGCCAGAGGTTTTGATCTTTTCCTTTTTCAGCAGACTTGATATGAAGAGAGTTCTGTGTGATTTGTGTTGGCAAACTTAGATTAACAAAGCTGCTTTTTGTTGTCAAGAAATACTACATTTCTCTTAGCATAGTATTAAAATGGAAATGTAGATACAGACAGCCAGAGTCATCCAAGATTCCTGAAGGCAGCCATGCACCTGGCAGGTGGGATGCAGGGCTCAGGAGGACCTGCAGTATCTGGAGGCCAGTCCTGACATTCCACAGTGCCTAAAATGCCACTAAACTTGGATGTTGAGGCAGCAAAATCCCAGTTCTGGCATGGGATGAATGCTACTGCCAAGCTGATCAGGCTGTTGGAACAAGCTGAGTTGTAGCTACATCCAGATGAATGAAATACACATTTCCACAGATCAGATGTTATTCTGTATAAGGTTGCTCACTCTGTTTATGGGGCTTTGGTCTGTAAGACATGGCACTGTTCCTTTAGCTGGTGAGATGTCTTTGTTTGAAATAAAACCAGTGTTTGCTATGGAGGCAATGTAAGCATGTTGAATTCTAATGAGTAGGTTTATGTTAAATATACAGGACAGTTATTCAAATCTCCTCTGTGAACCAGACATACTGGGAGTGATGTTGCTAAGCCAGCTCTGCTGTGGAGCTGTGTGTCCTTCCCAGATACTTCTCCCTTCATTATTTCCTTCCTGAGCTGTATTCTGGGACCAGTACAAAAGAAAGGAGTGGGAGGCAGAGATTGTGCAGGAGAACAAAAGCCCTTCAAAAAACTCTTTTAGACACTTTTCACACTTTAATTGAATAAATTGTACAGAAAATCCTGTGTCTGTGGTATACAACTCCCCAGGTGCTCTCAGCTACCATATCCACAGCTGCTTATATTCAAACTAGGTAATTTAATACACTTTTATCTGTATATATTGTACAGTGTCTTTTAAAATCCAATGGCTGTGAATTTTGACTGGGAACAAAGCAAACACCCTGTGAAGGGACACTGCCTCCCTCCTTGGGTGCTGCTGTTCATCTCTGAGTATCTGAGCACCGTTAAAAAAAGCCCTTTATGCTGATGTATAAACTCTGTTTTCAACCACTGCGTAATGTCACTAACACGACATCCATGCACAAAAAAAATGTATGGCTCATGGCAGTTGGCAAATCAGCTCCTGCCTGGTGCTCCCCAAGGGGAGGGATTCATGCATGAGGCTGCCAAAAGAAGGGTCATGATTCAGTTTGGCAGGGGCACAGCCTGGACACATTTTCCTTTAATTGCTCCTTGTCATGTGAGATGTGGTCCTGGGTGACACTGTGGCTAGAATAATACAGAAAATAAATGCTCACTATCTCATCCATGCCAGAATCTCTAAATGCTCTGTTTATTTTGCCAGCGATCGCTAAAGAAAAAATAATTAGTGTTTCATTTTCTCCCACCCTTTTTTCCCTCCCACACTTCTGAGTGATGCAGGAGTCACATAAAGGAATGGCAGTACATGAAACCATTTTTCTGACTGATCTCTAATCTTACACTCAAACTGCTCGTGCTTCACTTTGTAGCTTCATCAGCACAGGGAAGAGAGGCTAAAGATACTTCTTAAGTGTCCCTGTAAAGCCTGATGGGCAGGGATGTCCTGGGATGTCCTACAGGTCCTTCACAGTGGGAAGTGCTGCAATTGTCAGCTCCATGTCCCTCTCCTGAAGAGCTGCTCTCTGGTGAAGGCAGGGAAAGAAATGTGAACAAGATTTTACAAATCTGGCATATGGCAGAGCAACTGCAGAAGCTGGAAGTGGCTCAGCAGCTTCAGGGAAGAACATCATTCTGAACATAATGAAACTCCTTCTGCACCTGGGCACGCTGCACACCAGGTTGGGTTTATTGGAGATGCAGTTTTAGGACTGGGGAGGAAGGAAGTGCCTCTGCTCCAGAGTGAATCTGCTGGAGATGAGGAACGTCACAGGGAGCGCTGGGAATGGTTTTTTGGTATTAACATATGACTGAGATACATTGCCAGGTGAGATGTGCCTCCAGGAGGCAATCCCATGGTTTGCATATTAGTGCAGTCTTCTTACAGTCCCTCTACTGGGCTCAGATCTCACAAAATGATATCAACTGACCACGAAGGACTGCAGAGATTCCACTGTCATCACTGAAGCACGAGGCACAGAAGTGTCCTGGCCTGTTTGATGTGTCCCCTGACACAGGGCTGAGCCCTGCCAGGGAACACTGGCCTGGCCTTGGGGCAGCTGGAGAAACTCCAGCCCAGGGCAGAACTTGTGGCAGCAGCAGGAACTGAGGGTGGCTGAGGGACAGGACCCTTGGCAGAGCAGCAGGGCAGGCCAGCAGAGGGGACACTTCAGACAGAGCACGAGCAGTGACCCAAAAAGTCACCCAGAAAAGCCAGATCACCCTGGCGTTCCAGTTGATCCTTTACAGGCACCAGGAGAAAGGTCTTTGTCTCACTTGTCCCCAGTAAGCTCCTTGTGCAATTATCATTAGGAGCGTGTCAAGTGTTTGAAGGAATTGGCCATTTAATTGTATGAAAGCAAAGGTTTAACCACAAAAGCTGCCAGGCACTCCCACAATTTTCATTTATCAGCCAAACAGAACGTCCTCGGGTTACGTATTCATCAAATGGTTATTGATTTAAGCTTTGGGCATTTTACAAGATTAGAAATTATTACTTGTGATTTAAATAGTGTTTAGAGGACAGAAATCAAATATAAACCAGTGTGTTTATAAAATGACAGGCTTTTATAAAATTGCACAGCAGAACTACTGTAGAACAGGAGCCTCCTTCCAGTGCTTTGAAACTGAAGAATGGTCTCCATACACAATTAGCCAAGTATTAAAAATACAGTGGGCTCATTTTTCATGTCAAGGGTGCTCTTCCCTGTGACTCTGTCCAGAGTATTAGAGAATATCAGGTACTCTGAAAATCTCTGGAATTAATGTTGAGAACAGAGAAACATGAAAGGCTTCTTCTCCTGCTTCTTCCTCTTCTCTTGTTCTAACAGTCCAATCGGTCAGAAACACCTGAAAATTGACAAAACTCCTTTGGTTTTCATTTGAAATGCAGACAGCAGTCACGGGTTGGGTATCTGGACTCTCCTGGGACTGGTGGCTGCTCACTCAGGAGAGGTGCTGGCAAATTAAGAGGGAAATGCTCCCACCCAGAGCGGGGACAGCCGATCACCCCACACACGGCCAGCAGCTCGTGGGCTCACACAGAAATGCTGAGCTCCTTGGCAGGGCAAAGCACTGGCTAGCTCTGTCCAGGATGGAGACCTAAACAAATGACCTACTGAACTGTGTCTCTGAAACAACTTAATCACATCAAAGTAATCACACCCCGAGGGTGGAGCTGATCTTTGGGCAGGGCTCTGTGAGGACATCCCAGGTGCTGAGGATGAACCCAAGCAGCACAGGGTGTCCCTGCCTCTAACACCAGCCCAGAGGGGCGGCCTGGGCACGTTCCCTGCATCCCAGCCCCTATGGAAGATCACTGAAGGCTGTGTTTATATACACAAAAGCTATCCTCATTTAATGTGTTCCCTTGGCCTTTGTAGGCTCGGCCTCTCGGAGCTCACATTTGTTTACAGGTGAAACGTGTTTTAAGTGAAGGGTATTTCTCACAGCAATTTGTCTGTGTCTAAAGAGCCCGGGGCAGGGGGTAGACATTTACTTAAAGAATCTTTAGACTACTTTAACCAGGCCTTTGGGACCTCCCTAGTGACCAGCCTATAACATGGCCTTCTGTAGCATTTTTCTGTGCTATTTCCTTTAATTGACTAACCTCAACTCTGGCTGTTCAAAATCACTTTAACCCAAACATGCCCCCGGTCTGAAGCGCCTAATGACCTTCCCCTGGCCCTAAACACATATGCTGAGACAATGCAAACATCATTTGGAAGATGAGTAAATTCAATAACCCAATTACCACTGCACCAAAATACCATTTATCAAAGCCTGGCCACAGCAGTTCAGATCTTTAGCTCTCTCTGTTTCGATGGCCCGGCATTTGGGTGAAAGTAACTAATCGATTTAGGAATGATTAAATAGAAATTTGTAACACTTGGCATTATTAAACCTTCAATCTTCATTACAACTGCTTAACAATTACATCATGGGCTGTGTAAAATACATTAACAGTAGCTGGAAACAATCTCCTCATAAATAAAGACAGCAAAGGTATTAGACTAGCATTCAATAGGAAGCTTAATAAAAATACATATATTGTGGCATTATTAGTAGGTTGTAAATTCTGAACTTTGGAGGTGCTTCAAGACTGAAAAATTTTAAAAGCCCAATGAGAATGTCCCAGCTGGTATCTAACATTGAACTCATTTATTTTAAAAGGTCTAATTTAGTGGCAGAGCCAGCAGCCTGAGGGCTAGAGCTGAACAACAGGTCAGCCCTCCATCCTGAAATAGCAGAAACACTTCTTTACAGCCAGCCCAAATCCCAGGTTCTCTCATGGGCTCCACACTCTCATCCTTCACCTGAAGTTCAGGGAGTTTCTAGTTCCACCTGCTCCTTTAGACATCCAGGAGAGGGTCCCCTTTCCCTCTTTCAGTACCAAAACATTCAATGTTTTATATAATTATAAAATTTTTAAAATAATTTCCAAAGTCCTTTAAAATTCTTTTGCTGAATTTTCTTACCATCTTTGTCAAAGCCTGATCTTCAAACAAACATCCAAAAGGGGCAAACCACTCTGCTCATTTTGGAAGCTTCACTTCTTGCTAAAAGAAATCACAGCATTTAAAAAAAGTCACCCAGGCTAGCTATTACACAGATACATTTGGTCTGTGGATCACTAATCTAAAATATATGTTTATGTCCTAACACTTGGATGCTAATGAAGCAGATCTCAATGTGAAATATTTGCCTCATTGAAATTCAGTATTTACATTAAAGTTTGTGTGTACTGAATTAGCCCTAGACCAGCTCCTTCCATAATCTGACAGATACATTATTTCAGTAAAATGCTTGGATTTAGAATATTTCCAAACAGTATGTAGAAAAAAATGCAACATATTTTGAACAGCTAAAGTGAAGTTTGGTATGAATTGTCACTAAATGCATCTCAGTCATTAATGTGGAATACATAAAGCATTTCTCCCAGGCAGAGCAACGTGTGTTCCACGGATGTTTAGTGCACAACAGGGCTGTTATTAAACTTCCACAAATCTGATTTTGGGAAGTTCTGCTCCTCTTACCAGCCAGTTCTGATAATCAGCAGTGAAGTCACACATGTTAACTGTAACGATATTAACCCATGGATTGATTGTGGCCTGGGAACTGGGAAAGGTGTTTTATCTCAAGGCTACTGGTTCGATTTATCCCAGGTCAGTGGCTGCTGAAATTTGTTCCAGCTGAGTGAGCGTCACTGTCCCATGGGAAGGAGCTGGGTGGGCCTGGATCAGGATCTGGGGAATCTCATTAAACTCTTGCAGCAATCAGGATCCTTAAAACACAGCCAAGACGCTAAAAAATGAAGTATTAGCCCATTGCTCCAAATCAACAGGCTTACAAGTCACACTGAAGTAATGGGGGAGGAAGTTTGTTTTGTTTCTGGCTCTCATATCCCACAGTGTTTCTCTAAAAACAGAGCTTGCCCTTAAAAGGCAAGGAAAGCTGATGACACTGATCCAGAGGGATGAAGCACATTTCTACACCCACAGCTTTAAAAGCCAAGTCCCAAAGTGTCTGAAGTCAACAGAAGGAATTCTGTAGACTTCAAACGACTTCACATCAAGCTCTGGGGAGCACACGTGTCCCATGGGAACCTAAAGAAAGTATCAAAGAGACTCAAAATTCAGATGCCTCCAGTTAAGTTTATTTTATGACCACACCACACTGCATCAGAGATTATCTCTGTGACTGATAAAAATGTAATTTGTGCAGGGCAGGGCTAACGTCACCAGTGCCCCAGCCCAGGCAGATCAAGTCCCAGGGCTGGCATCTCAAACCCTGGTGTGACAGAGTCTGTTCTCATTGTTTTTCAAAGTAAGGTCTTAACCAGAAAATATAAAATATTTCTTAACTTTCAGTAGCCTAATGAGGTGTATTTGCATTAACTCCCCAGGCTTGAATATAAATTTAGGATTCTATTGGTGGTCTGAACTAATTCCCACATCACTGTCTGTAGTCCAGAGGTTTTGAATCCTGTTGTTGCAAACAGGTATGTCTAGGTTAATTATCTAAGACTGACCCTGTATTCCATGTACAAACAAACTATTTAGGTTGTACACCTGTGCTTTGCATCCAGCTTTGTACATGAGGCTTGTATCTGAAGTTCTGAATCTTTATTTTGACCAAAATATTTAGCAGGTATTATAAATCCCAGAATACCATGGCATCAGTAATTCAGGCATTGAAAACAGCCAGTGAGGAGCAGACAGCTCCTTTCAGATGAGGATTGCAAAGGTGCTGCAGCCAGGACTGAAGAATTAAAGCCGAGCCCAGTCCCAAAGCTGTGATAACGTGTGTTATTTAACCTCTGACTGAAGGCTCTCTAACACCAAGTCTACTCAGACTTCTCCTTCAGCCCCAGGCTGTCTGAAGCTTGGACAGGCAGCTGAGCTTGGTTAGGAGTGACAATGACTGGGCATCTTTTCAAATGTTTAACTTTGTTTAGCTTTGTTTAGCTTTTGCAGACAGTTTTAAGAGCCGCTACTGACGTACATCCCGCCAAGCTCTGCGCTGCGAGAGCCGCGGGGTAATGGGCAGCAGATGGGGAAATCCTGCCCCTAGCAAGGCCAGGCTGTTATCAGCTCACAGGACACGCTCCTTCCTGCCTCCTTGCAAGAAAGACACTTTGAAAAGGTTCCTACAACAGCCACACATCCCTCGTGGTATGGTTGTAAGGACCTGCTGCCGGAGGGTGAAGACCGCAGTCTTGGGGATACTGGGAACAGTCAGAACTCAAACAAGTAAAGATGTTTGAGTTCAGCTCTCTGCACTTCCCCTGGTAGTTCTTCTGTCGTTGTTTATTTACGGAGAAATAAAGAGTATAATGGGGAACAGTAAAGCTAATCGAAAACATTTCAGCTGGGTGTGTTTGAGTTGGCAGCACAATAATAACTGTAATAATCTCACAACAGCACTGGGTGTCTCAGGGAGCGAATCCAGCCTTCACTCATAAACGTCCAAGTGTTTATGGAGGAGGATAAATCCATTCCCTGAGTTCACCAGCTGCTACTGAGCAAGTTATCACCGTTGTGTTTGAGATTTTCTGTGGCTGTTGCTGGGGAGCTGTGCCTCGTCAGACACCTAAATCATCCGGGCACAGTGCTGGCAGCAACACCTTGTGCTGGCTGCAAACACCACCCAAGTGTCACCTGACTGCCTGACACTGCTTTTGTTTGGTAAGAAACTACCCACCCACTGGTGTAAGCCTGGTGTCTGGGAGATGTTGGCACAGACATCCTGATTATGTTGTCATCAGGTGTCACCTCTGTGCTGAGTCTGCTCTGTACTGCTGTATTCTCTGGATTGAGAGGGATGTTTGAGAACACAGCAGGTGGAAGATTAAGAGACATTGCCATGGGATAGCCCAGTCAGTTCTACAGCAAAATTAACAAACAGGCGAGAATTAATTGCTTTTCCTTGAATTTCAGCCTCTCCTGTTTCTCCCTTCTGAATGTGTAAGGTTGGCTCTCCAAAGGAATCACAGAGAAAAGGGCATCAGTCTCAATGTCCATCTCATTCATTTGCTAGAGCCTATATACTGATTGTCCTTACAGAACATATAGCTCAAATGCACTCTTTAATGCATGCTTAAAGTTCTGAGGACCGCATCTAAAGTTGGAACTAAATGAGGAAAATCCCAGGGTAACCAGGTGAATTTTTTAAAGAGCAATTTCAGTACTCAAATGTAATCTTTGTGTTGGCATCTTTGGCATTCTCAAACACAAATTTCTAATGCTGAATTACAACCTATGAAAAATGCAGTTACTGATGAGGTACCAAACCAGCCATACTTGTATTGGTGCAAATGATACCATTCCAACACAATAATCAAATGAGTTTCTCATAAACTCTCCTGTAATCCAATAAAGTAACAGCCTTTGTTATAAAACCTTTATCAATCTCAATCTGTAATATTTACATACATATCACAGGGCATGAAAGGCACCTGGAACAACTGACAAGCAAACTGAGATAAATGACAAATAACCATCATTATGGCAAAAAAAAAAAAGAAAGCAAAAGGCAGCATTACGTAGAAACTTTATCAAGTAATTAATGATCTATCTGGGAATAATTACATGTGACTCACCACTCCCATTTTCTTAAATGAATTTAAAAGCTATTAAATACCCCCTCAACGATAACCAGCATGTGAGACGCAGCTTTGCCTCTTTTGTCCACAAAATTTTGTCCACAAAATCAGGGAACGTGGAGAGTCTTGGGGAAGAGCAGATACAGCTGCCAGGTAGTGAGGGATGTGTGTGCTTGTAAGGACAAGGCTGGAAAATGGATGGAGATACAGAACCTTGGGTCTCAGCACTGGGATGTTACCTACAGAGCCCAGGATGAACTCGTGGACTGCACCTTTTTATGGCTGGCCCGAGACGGGCCCAGGGAAGTCCTGTCACAAACTCTCTGGCATTTCTGCAGTGCAAAGCCAGGCTGGGAGCAGGATGATCCCTGATCAGGGATCCCAGGGAGCAGAAAGGCCTGAGGGGGATTTAAGTGCAGAAGATGTTTGATGCACAAGTAGCGCGTGCTCCCCTAAAGTCTCAGTGTCACGCTGTGATGGCTTCTTGTTAGGAGAATAAACACAGGTGATGCTGAGTGCAACGATCAGGACCTAAACTGGGCTGAATCAAACCCAGAGGGGGTCACAAGCTCAGTAGGAGAGACAGAAAATGGATTTTCAGTCCTTTTCCTGTGCAAAAGGTTAAGGTGTTACTCAGGGCTGTGGACAGTGTGGCTTTGAGGACAGCACTGCACAGAGGTTTCTTAGCAAGTACCCTAAAGGCTCTGAGATTATTATGGAAGTTATTTGCTGCACTATTTTAAAAATAAAGCAACTCAACTACTTTTTTTTTGCTACCTTGTGGATAGGGATGGAAAGAGCCTCCCGACCAGACTGGACTGCTCAGGTTGGGTGATTCCAGCAAGGAGTGTTTTGCTTTTGCAGCTTGGCTTAGGGAGAAGGGAAGTGCTGAAATGCTTGGAGTGGTGATGGCTTTGTGAAAAAAGAGAATTTAGGGCTCCTGGGAATTTTTAAATTGGGCTAGATAAATTAACCATTTCTATTGGATCAAATTTTGCACCAAGTCCTGTGTCAGTTTTACTTCTTCATCATGTTTTAGGATGAGATTATTTTGCCTTTATATTAAGATTTTATCTCATTTATCTACCTAGACCGTAACTTTTCTGGGCAAAGTCTGTGTTGATTAAGGTATGCATGAAAAAGTCAGTGCTTCAGCTGCATGCTCTCCTCATGCACAAAGAACGCAGCAGAACTCACGTGCACAGACACCAAAGGTTTGCTCCTCATCAAACAAAACTCCCTCTTACAGTATGCAGCTGTTTCAGTTCATGATTACAGCTGGGTTTTCTTCTAAAGCTAAAATTTGCTTAAAAATTGTACAGAATTTTCACTTATGAGTCTACTTTAATGCATTTCACATACAAGCTAAATATCCCAGAAAAAAAAATTCATCAGAACATCAGCAACCTTTAAACCCTATTTCAAAAGACAGTCTTTGCCATTAAATCTTTTTCTTTTCACCAACAAAACTATATTATGCAAACTTGGTATGTACATGAGCTAGTTTATTGTCATTATTGGTGTTCTGTATGAGTGCTAACGACCTTGCATGAAGCAGACATAAATTATTTTCACATATCATCCCTCGAGTAGCTTTATGGAAATGCACAGAGTGATTGTGTACCAAGCTCTTCAATTAAATGCCAGAGAAAAAGTGACTTTGGTATGGTTTTGCCATTTGATTTCATGGGATGATCCCATTCCCCAAAGTGACAGTAACCTACTTTTATGCTAAAGGGCAGTGGTTTGAAGGACCATATCAAAAATCTGTGCCTGTTGTAGCTAGCATTTAATTTCAACTCAATTAAATTGCAATTTGACTGGGGAGACACATATTTTAAATATTCAAATCCAAGCATTCAAAGATAGTATTTTCATCTGAAAGGAAGAAAAATGAATGCTTTTTGTGCAAAATTTTAAATTCTGTATCAAACCACAGGCTGCGTTCACATTGGAGTTTTCACAGCACACAGGATGTGTATGAGATGTGCAGGAAATAAATGTTTAAAAATGTGTGTTGGTTTGATCTGGACAAACTGCCAGGAATGTGGTACACACACACCTACTCAGTTTTGCAGTTATTCCCAAGCCAGCGTACATAATGAGGGAAAGACAGTTTTACACAGGCACTCTGTATGCTGCAATTAAAACAGATAACTCTGTAAACGTGTCGGGTTGTGGAGGGATCAGCTTTTGTTGCAACTTTTGGATCCAGATGTGAATTTTGGAGCTGGAACATTCCCAGCTGCCGTCCTGGCTTTGACCATTTGTTGTCCTCTCACTTGAGTGCTTGATTTAAAACTGGCTTCAACAGCACACCTGATGTTCCCAGAGAAGCCTTCTGGAGCTAACGTGCTGTGCTTAAAGGATTCTCAAACAACTCCATGAAATGCAACACAATGGAGGAACATGTGTGTATCCTGTTTGTGTAACTTCAGCTTTCCCAGGTGCTCCTGGATTGGATTCTCCCATCTTCAGCAGTTTTTCTCAAAAAAAAAAAACCCCAACCAATAAAAAAACCCCCAAAACCAAAAAACCAAACCAACCCCCCCAGATATTCTACTCTGAGTAATAAATAGGTAACAATTGGATATACACTATAATTGTTTAATATCTCATGATCAACAAGAAACATAAGAGAATAGTTGCATTTTTTGTTTGCAACGGATTTTTTTTGTGCACTAGGCATCATATCCTGGCATCTGCTCACAGGAAAGTCAGTTTTCCTTAAAGAACTCCTCTCTTGTCCTCTTAGTTTGAAGGAGAGCAGCCTTCCTCTGGGAAATAACACCTGAGCTGACAAAAAGGATTGTGCAAGCAGCTTGTGAGCTTCACTAGCTCAAGCTGCTGCTTGTGACAACATGGAATTAAAGCCAGTGCTCCTCCTGGGCTGGGAACTGGTGCATGGATGGACTCCAAGCAGGGCAGCACTTCATTCCAACCCCATTTCCCAGAGATAGCCGAGCTGCAGAAGACAGACACACCGTGTGGGGTTTGGAGCAATTCCCCAATCCAGCCAAGCCTGGCCAAGGTTTGCACTTCAGCCTGACACAATGGCTCACTGTGTGCCCTGTGCCAGGTCCCACCAGCCAAGAAATGCACGCTGAATTGCATCATAAGGAAAATAAAACCGGGATTATTTAATTTGACATCGATTTCTCCTGAATTCGTAGCTTAGCAGTCGCACAGTGCAGTGAGTGAGCACCTCCTCCAAGCCTGGGTTTTTGCTGCGTGTAAGGAATAAAATCACAAGCTTGGAAGAGTTTCCCCCTTTCTTGTTGCCCAGCACATAGGGAAAATACGGGGAATTGTTATCTTTGGCCTCCGTATGACGCTATGAAAGTGATGCATACAAAATACGTGTTGACAGAAAGCTGAAGTGCCCTGCTCTTTCCTTTTTGATCATCTCCACTTTAAATAGCTTCGACTCGATGTAATTCTTCCTTTCCGTCTCATTTGCGGGCTGAAGAAGTGAAAACAACTGTTTCCAAAGATAAACTCGAGGAATTAAAATTATATTGTTTTTTAGTTCCTTGCTCCTATGCTGGCAAATTAATTCATACATGGAAATATTAATACTTATGATGAAAATGCATCCTATAATTGCCCTGCTTAATAGGTAAAGAACCATGAGAAAGACAAAGCAAAAAAATGAATTAAAGAAAATTAGTGTTTTCATTTTGGGCACGAAGTTTTGAGTTGCAAATGAAGATAAGAAAATGAACCACATTTCCTGTTTATGTTACCGAGACTCTCATTAAGGTGTCTCCTCTTTGACCTATGTTGTTACGAGAAAGTAGCTAAGGCAAGCAAGCTTATCCTAATGAGAGGCAAGAATATCCCTGCTTTTTCACAATTAGAATAAATGTACTGGGGAGCCAGATGGGGCCTTTAAAATTTTCCACAATTATATGCCTGCTGCAGATAATGGCAAAGACCTCACTGGCTGTGTTAAGGCAACACTTAAATGAACAGATTAGCAAATTTTTGGTTTTTAGCTTCATTTTTCCTCCTTTTGTTGTGTTTTGATGTTTGGTGAGTTCTGGGGAAGAGAGGAGGGAAAGAGGTGATTTACTGGAATGTTTTCATTTCAAATTTCATACCGCATAACTAAAACCGGTTTTTTACTCGATAAAAGATGAGCTGAATGAATTACAAAAAAAAAAAAAAAGGCAAGCCTATGGTGGCTTTCATAAGCATCAAATAATTCTGTCATTTTTATCTGACTAAAACGCCAGTGTCCTTGATACTTCCACAACCTTGGATGTTGCTTCTCTGCTCATAATCCCCCTGCTTTCCTCACGTGTCCCACGTCCCTGGCTCTGCCACAGCAGCTCCTCCAAACCACATCATTCCTGGGCTTCACAACTTTCTCTGTACTGAGAGCCTTCTGCCTGCCTGTGGTTCTGTACATCCGCTTCTTGCTGATTTACGAATACCTTTTTTTTTCAGAATACACTTTTCCTGGGTTGGTGTAGTTGTGGTGTTTCTAAATATTCAGGGACAGAGCGACAACAGGAGTCAGAGATGTGCTCAAATACAGCGCTGTGGTTCAGCAGCTTCAGAAGGACCTGTGCACGAGATATTGGTAATCTCCAAAGTCAGACCTCTTCATGACACCTGAAACTGGATGTTACCAATGAAGTGAACAGAGAGACTGACTGAGCACTGTTTAATTGTGCTGTTTAATGTAGTTCAGACATTTATTTCCAAACCCTTCACTTGCTCTTTTCTGGGAAAGCCCCTGGTAAGAACAGGAGTGAATTTGAGTGAGATTGGATGACCATGAGGAGGAGAAAACTCCACACAAAGTCTGTCTCAATGCAAGTACAGTGGAAAGTAGTGAAAAGCTGCTCCAAAATTTAAACCCAGTTGTGCTTCACTTGATTTAAGTCTGAAGATAATCAGGAAGCAAATAACCAATACCCGCCTTAAACCTCCCTGCGGTGCCTGGACCGTGGGTTTATTTAACTGCACTGACTGCTGAAAACAGTCATTCAGGAAAGGGTATTTTGGCACCATAAACAAAGGCCAATTATTTCATCTTTACCGTGGCACTCAACAAAATTACCAATAAATAAAACAACTGGCAAGGCTTTAAGATCCATGAGAGTATCCAGCAGTGCGACAAACAAAACCATCGAGTTACAACTGTTATAAAGTGGGTAATAGACACAGTGGGCCCAATTTTCCCAACTTTACAATAATTTGAAAAGCCCTGCAGAGCTCTTTTCACTTGTTCATCTTACTTCCTTCACTGGGGCTCATAATTAATTTAAACCGTGCAATTCACAAACAGTTGTTCCATTGTATTGTCGACTTTGCGGAGTTTTAAAACTGTAGGAGCACTTACTGGAAATAATGATGGAAAAACTGAAATTGGGGTTGCATCCATCTTGGCTACTTGCATCGAATTAACATTGCTCAAGGTCTGTATGATGCCTTGAGAGGCTACCTGGAACACAGGCTAGACAGTGTTAAAGGAATAAAATAGGGATTTATTAAACGGCCTGCAAAGGACACATCTTGGGCAGTACAAGAGCCTGGCCAGGGCTACACCCAAGATGGACCAGGGGTCCTGAGTTTTCACACTTTTATAAGGTTTGGTCCATTTACATATTGGGGCTAATTGTCCAATTACACCTTCAGGTTATGAAGTCCCATCCCCCCAGATTGCTCTCCTCAGTTTGCTGTTGTTTAAACCTTTTGGGTCTGAAGCTGCAATGGTGTCCTTGGTTCTCAGGCTGGAAAAGGATTGTTTTGTCTGACTAAACCATGATGAGAACTTGCTAACATTTTATATGAAGTTCAGAGCTATATACCAATGCAGTACAGAATCTGGAAAATATGAAAGCTATAACTTGAGGCATCATGTCCACTCTGCACTCAGGGCATTGAGCGATTGCTGGGTCAGTTTTCCACCAGCTTTTTTACTCCTGGGGCAGGAGCAGCTGGATGAGCACAAGGCACATCTGGAGCTCAGCCTCTGTGATGCTCAGGGTGGTAAATTAGCTCACAGAAATCACCTTCTTGGCAAACTCATGGGTGCACCCCTGTACCAACCAAATTCTGGCCAAAAATGGCATGAGAGCACGCTGGCTTTCCGTGAAGTACTGCAAAGAAATGATCACAATCAAAGGATCACAGAATGGCCTGAATTGAAGGGATCCTAAAGATTGTCCAGTTTCAACTTCTCTGCTATAGACAGGGACACCTTCCACTATCCCAGGCTGCTCCAAACCCAGTCCAAACTGGTCTTGGACACTTCCAGGGATGGAGCAGCCACAGCTTCTTCAGGCAACCTGTGTCAGCACCTCATCACCCTCACAACAAGGAAATTTTTCCTAAAATCTAATCTAACCCTGCCCTCTGTCACTGTCAAACCATTCCCCTTGTCCTGTCAGTCCAGGCCCTTGTAAATAGTCTCTCTCCAATTTTCTTGCAGGCTCACTTCAGGTACTGGAAGGGACAATTGGGTCCCCCCAAAGCTTCTCCAGGCTGAATAAAACTGATACAGCCATAGCCTCTTTTACCTGCACCCTGTCCTGTGACACAGATTGTGTCAGCTTCACTCTAAATTGGCACAGAAATAAGTTTATTTTCCTTCTCCTGCAAGGAGTGCACTCAAACACAGTTTCCTGTGGTGGGCCTGAATTTGGGGAAGATCTGCACCAAGTCCACAGCAATCACTCAACAAATGTCTAAATTTCCAAAGGATGGGTGTGATCTCAAGGCGATGGAGAGGCAAAGATCACAGCCTGTCATGGCCCTGAGCAGTGCAGGCTGTCAGCCCCTCTCAGGGACAGGGAAACTGGGCTGGATGGGAGCCTATAGACACGAAGTTATTGGCAGTCAGCTGATGAATGGTAACTCATTAAGCCCTGGGAATATTATTGCTTGCAATGCTCTGTCCATACAGGTAATCAATTTTCTAAGTGAATGAAACTGCATTAGGGTCACTTTAATTTCCAATGAGAATGTCGACACAAGCACTTAGTGAAGTTTGACTAATCTATTTCAAACAAACTTAGATTTGTTTCTCTCAGTAGCTCTATGTAGGCAACTCTTGGACAGGATCAACACAGCTACTTCAGGATTAACATGCCAAGGAATTCTGCCATTTCTCATTTCTCAAAGTGTATTTCACCTCGGCATCCTCCAGATACAGCTTCAAGCACCTGCCCTTCATGCTGATGCTGAAGATTTACTTCAAATCCAAAGGGTCAGCAGACTTACTTTGTCTTCATGGTAAATGTTTAACTTTTTCATTATAGGACTAGATAGAAGCGATAGGAAAATGAAATTAAAAAGAAAAAAGGAAAAAGAAAAAGAAGAAGGTTTAATAAAGACCAATAGTTGTCATATCAAGCAATCCACAGGAAATGTGGGAAAAGTAAAGCATTAGCATAGCGTGCCACACAGAAGAAATCTCACCCTGAGCCCAGAGAATTGAAAAGGCACCCACATCTCCTTGAAGCTGATGGGAATTTTGCCACTGACTTAGTGGAGACGGGTTTACACCCACACTGTCTACGGGGAATGCTTTGCTGCTGAAGCACACCGTGGCAGCCACCCCAGAAAAACAGCAGCCTGCTGCACCACGACAGATGCTGACTCAATCCAAAACCTCTTCTTAGCTCAGTGACTGAGTTTTTGGCATGGCTTTGTACCTGCTCTTGTTTTATTTGCTACAGCCTTATGTGGGGATGGCACAAAGCTCAGGAAGAGAATCTTCTAACAAACATGAAATGGAGATCCCAGGATCCCAGAATAGCCAGGACATTGAACAGTGGCAGGACAAGATGACTGGAAGCAAATGCTAGAGGAAATCAAGATTTATTTCCTGCCCTGAAATATTCAGGACAAAATCAAATGATTACAATTTATTTCATCCCATGAAAAGATAAATTTTTTGAAATGTATCTCCTCTGTTCAAAGTATTTTGTATACAAAAGCAATTATTTTTCTTCATCTACTTCCTTTCTATGAAAGCAATTTTGCCCTGGATGTTCTGGTAGGCAAAAAACCTGTTCAGGGATAAAAAAGACTTTATTGTACTGACTGTTAAGGGAGCCTCAAACCATGATGTGACCACTGTCCTATTTCTGACTTATGCCTCAAGTTACCTGCCCTGTTGGTTTAACATGGATTTGTCTAACAAAAGTGTCAGATTATTTTCAATACTAACCAGCCTCCCAGGAGTAATTACAGCGACAAAAGAAGCAATCACCTGAACACAACTGGGTATCTATCATCTCTTACTGGTCACCCCAACGGCCAAAATAAACCACAGCAAAGGCCCTCATTAGTGCTGAGCACTGATGGTTCAGCTCACAATAAAGCCTTTAACCTTCAGCAGCAGACTTGGTGTGAACCACAGTGAAGAATTCTTCATACTTGTTCAAGAAATTCATGTACCCAGGAATAGCTGAGTCCAAAAAGCTCAGAGTTTTGAAGTGATTCTCAGCCACTTTCTGCGATCCAAGAGGGCACTGTCCTGTATGGACTGCAAGGACTCGAGCCATGGGCACAGGAAGGGTTTTCCTGGGAAGTATCCCTCTGCAAAGGAGCTGTAGAATGAAACTCTGGTGAGTGCCCTTCCCCTGGTTTTCTCCAGAGCTGTCTCCATGGAATCCATTTCAGCAACCTTGTCATGGCTCCATGTGAGATGGGCCAAGAGGTGAAGGCTGGGGAACCTCTTCTGTCCAGTGGGATTGTCAACCATGTGCAAAGAGTATTCAAATGATCTCATTAGCCAACAATCCTACTTCTAAAGATCCTTTCAGATGCCCATGGAAAGACAATTCCTGCTGGCCTGGCATAACTTCCATCTGATATTTTTTTTCTTAAAACCAACTGTGCACAGTTGGCTGCAAGCTTTTAATGCTTATCTGGGAGTAAATACCATAAACTTGAGGCTCAGCAATGTTTTCCTTCTATTAATGTTTCTTTTGATTTTAACTCACATGAGAAAAGATATCTCATTCCAGAAAATAGCTGCAATATATTTCACACCATGCAGGAAATCAGCTTGCACCTAACCCAACACAGGCATGAGGGGGGGTCAGATATTATGGAAGGGGAAAAAATAAAAAAAGCTTTTAAAGTATTCCAGCTCCATTCCCTTCTCACTGTTTTGGATGCTGAAGAGCCATCCATCTCTGCATGTCTACAGCCAGAGCTCATCCCTTTCCCAGAGAAGCCAATGCCATTGATTAGGAGGAGAAGTGCCTAGTTAGCCACCTATCCATTCTGGAGAAGGGAGAGACCTGCCCATGTGTTACATCCTAATCCCCAGCGTTACAAACAGGCCCTGCTTTGCCTGGAATTAATGCTTACAGACACATCGATCCCACGGCAGGAAGGTCACACTCCCCAAAGCCAGACACATAAAAGAGAAAAATGGAGATGAAAAGCCTTCACTCTTCCAAGCGAGCGTTCTGCCTGCTGAGCTGCTCAGCATCTCTCCAGAACTGTCTGTCTGCATCCAGGCCTGGGATGGGGAGCTCAGATCTGCCTGAGCTGCAATATCCCCGTTTACAGCAGCCCAGTCTGCCACGTCCCAACCTTTACAGGGCTCACCGTGATTACAACAAAGGCACGTGTTAATCACAAAGAATGTCACCTTCCTGTTCAAGCCATCCAGACAGTTTTCAGTGGATGTGGTTCAGCAGGGTCCTCTGAGGCTGGTGTGCCCGTGGTATTATCATTGTTTTATACTGAATGAAGAGAGGAACGAATTCACTGTCCTTTTGTACTGGGGATAGGATAATGCATGTGATTTTCCACTTTGAAAAGATATTTAATAATCCTATTTAATGTCGAGTTAAACATTTCATTGTTTGCCATGACTAATCCACAGATTTGAAGGGAAAATTCCACTTTAAAGTGTAATGGAGCTTCTCTGCTCGTTCACTTTTGAATTAGTACTAACACAATTTTAAAAATAAGCACCAATTTGTGGAGATATTTTGCAGCACGTGTCCTAACACACTTATCCTAAGTGCAGTTAAATAGAGGGTACTTTGGATAACAAATGCAAATTCGGTCAGACTGTTAAAACCAGTGCAATCTTCACACAGAGAAACCTTCTAATTAAATGAATAAACTTATTCTGAAAGATGTTCAATGAAGGATGCAGAATAGGATTATTCTACTCCATCAAGCACCCTTTTGATGTTTAATGAAACTACAACACCAGGTAAATTATGGGTTTGTGTTCACTGCACACTTTTTAATGAGATTATAAAGAGAAACCCAATATATTACAAGTGGGTTAAATATATTTTTATATCTCTGTCTGGAGAGGCAATCTCCAGAATGATCATTTAGAAATATGCAGCTGACTACTGGAAAATATTGAAAGAAACACACTGTTATTAAAACACAGAAACCACAGAACTGTTGCTAGTTTCAATCTGTCATGGCCACTGAATACAATATAAAAATATGTAAATATTTATGGGTGCACAGTAATGACCTATAATAACAAATTCCATTAGAGTATTTTTGAAGAAATACAACTGCCATAGCCATTTTTGATATTTCCATATTTATTAAAAAAAAAAACAACAAACCACTGTAGGTGTCAGGATTAAGAGGAAAGAGGCAGTGAAGCCTCAGGGGCCATGAGGCATGTGCCACGCTGCTCGGGGTTACAGCCCTGTTAACATTTCTAAGAAAATGAGCCTTATTATTCAAATACTTCAATTATACAAGCTCTCTGCCAATTTGAAGCAATTGAAAATGTCACACCTCAGCATATGAGGGTGAAACTGGTACCAAATGGTTTCTGTGTAACCAGCCCTGCTGCGTGGTGACAGCAGTGATCAAGCTCCCTGTGACTTCCAGGGGCAGACCATCAGGCTGTGGCAGCTCCCACCTGGAACAACCCATGGCACCAAGCCAAGGATGCTCTGCTGTGTCCCACCTGATCACCAGAGCAGCTCCCAAGGCCACCCCAAACCCCACTGAGCTTCCTCAGAGAGGTCTGCTGTGATCACTGCCTACTCCTGAGCAGAAGTTCCCCCGGCCTGTTGTCCCAAGCGGGTCAGCACCCACCCGAGCTTTAACCCAAACCGAACCATTTCATCACCCCTGACTCTGCCCAAAGGAGGGGCCCAGTCAGTGTGTGTGGGAGCAGGACCCGTTCATCTGGCACCTCCTGCAAGGCAGGCACTCTGCCTGCAGGACAGAGTCTTTCAATCCTGGCCAAATGGCTAAATCACTCCTCCTCCGCTTGTCAGTGCTCGCTTTTGTGGAAAGACGAGTTGTCTGGGGAAGGCTGGGTGCACATCTCAGCACTCTGAAGGGGACACAAACGAATTGCAAACTGCAGATGAAACCCTGCCAGCCCTGCTCTGCCAGCCGCTCCCCGGCGCTCTGCACCAGCAGTCAAAGCAGGGCCAGAGGAAAACCAAGGATTTGAACACCACAGAATTCATCCTGCAGCTTCTCCTGAGATTCTGGTGTTTCACGGCTCTAAGGCATCACAGATTCCTGGGAGTTGTGACTGGAGACAGACAAATGGATGTTCTCAGGCACAGATTGGCGAAATTTGGAGAAAATTTAAGTTCACTTGCTTCTAAATCCTCCGTCGCTGAAATCGATACTTGTCTGATAGCCAGGTGACATAAATTGAGTTCCTGTATTCAGCAGTCACAATTTCGTTAAAGGTTTTTATTTTACTCAGAGACTTTGAGTCATTGATAACACCAGTTCCAATCTTCAAACAATAAAACTTGTACCTCAGGGAAACGAGTAAGACTGTTTTTCACCAAATCAACAGGAAAAATGTGGTTACCAGCTTGGAAAGACTTGGAAAGAATTTTTTTTTCTAAAAATAACAAGGTTATACTTCAGCCTCACTCACTGCTCACCCTATGGACTTGCTGCTGTCTCTGAAGAAGAGACCTGCACAAAACAGATCTTGAGCCTTAGCTCATGTAAAGTACTATTGGACAAAACCACTGGAACAATGTCAGAAAACACAAAACTGCAAGTAATTTTAATTTTAATAATGAAATGGAAGCCCCTCACTTGGACTCCTTGTTCAGAACTGATTCAAAGCTGGTGAGTTTTGGTAGGCTTTGACTGAGGCATTAACACCTGTGAAGGAGATGAGATTGAGAAGATGCTCAGTGTTTTGTTGGCAGGGCTGGACTGACACACACACACACACACACACTCACACACACTTCTGCAGGTCTGGGGACACCTTTGGCTCTCGCTGTCCCCCCAGCTTTGCCTGTGGCCATTGTTCCACCCCAGCTGCTGGCTGTGTGTCCATGCCCAGTGCAGAGCAGGGAGTGTGTCCATCCCTCAGCCTGGCTGACTCCTCTTTCACACTCCCCTCAGCAGTGCTGCCAGCTCAAATGCCAGGCTCTGAGCTGGGCCACTCGCAGTGCTGGCACATGTCCCAGCATGTCACCCTCTCCAGAGGACGCCGACGCTGGCAGGCAGAGAGGCATTAGGTGAACAGCTGGAGGTGCTCGTGTCTTAGGCCACTGCAGCCAAACCCTCCAAACCTCATCGGTCAGAGCACACAGTTCACACCTTCAGCTTCACCTGTGTGGAACCCCAGGATCACCAAATTGCCCCTTTAGATGTAATGCATTGGCCTGGATGAGATCGGTTAAAGAAGAATGCAAGTAACAACTGGAACTTCTGAGCGCTTCAATAAAAACCACACCGTTAACACAATTTAGGGAAAACACAGGATGCCTAAACTTTGCACGTAATTTAATAATATGGATAAAGAAAAAAGAAAAAAAGATGTTATCTGCTCTCTTGATAAATGCTTCAAACTTACAGAGATCTGATCTTCATCTGGTTTAACTCAGAGTGATTTCACCTAAAGTCAGAGGAGCCATGAAAGTCAACAGCAGATGAAGAGCTGGCCCTAGTTTGCTATTCACTAATCTTCAGGGAAATAGTAAGATTATGGACAGAATACTTTCTTTCTCCAAGATAAGGAAATATAATATCCCCAGAATACCTCTTATCTACCCTCCAATCCAATCTGGAAAGCCTTTCCTCTTTTCCAAGCTTTCTGTAGAATTTCTGTTCCACAAGCTCAGCCCTTCCAAGTTTATTGGCATTTTTAATGTGTTAAAGCTGTCGCTCCATTTTTGGCCACAGCTCTTTCTTCTCCTGAGTGCTCTCAAAAATTTAAAAACCTGTTCTTTTCCTGCTCCTTCCACTCTTCAGAGAAGTTTCTTCCATTTTTCGTGGACGGAAATATTTGATCCACTTAGAATCCCCTTGAGCCTCTCCGTTGTGCTCCAGGTTCTGAGCTCCTCAGTGCAGTGTGTGGGACAGGACAAACCAGAGTGTGTGAGCTGAGAGCTCAGCACTGTTTGCTCCGTGGCAACTCTCATCACCATCACACCTCATTTATGGTATAAAAGCAAACTGGATTCCAGATAAACTCAGGAGCTGAGCGCGTCCTTCCCATGTTCCTGGGGCTGTGGTGCCATCTAGTGAGTGAGTTACCATACTCCGTGTGTCCATTTTTGCACAAAACCCAACTTTATTTTTAAATATAACACTAAATAAATATACTGCTGTCCTCTGGCAAAATTCCATAAACAGAGTAATCAAATCAAATCAAATCAAATTGTTACCCAGACAGTGCCCTGAAGCATTGCATTCCCAAGGCACTAGGGTTGCACATGATTTAATATTCCACTGAAAGTATAAAATTCGAATCTTTGATAAAGTCATTCCAAGCAGAAACAAAGGTGCTTTAGTTAGTGGCATCCAGCTTGTAGACTAAACACATCTCTTGTATAATCGGCCATAAAAAACTGTTTATACTCTTTACCACACTGGCAGAGGGATGTGCAAGGGCCTGTTATCTGCCTCCAGTGTTTTCTTGAAATCTAAAGTCCTGCAGAGCTTCTTTGTAGCAGATGCTCAAAACCACCAAGAAAAGAGGCTCAGTTTGAAGCCAACGGCTTCAAATTGGAAATTTTCCATTTAACCCTTCCTGTACCTCCAGGTGGGACACAGGATTTCTTTCTTTAGGTCTTCACCTCCTTCAGGGGAGCTCACTCTGAGCCACAACTGGGGCCCGTGGAGGGGACCCCAAGACACCCCCATGAGAGCCCCAAAGAGCTTTTAATGCAGCCACTGACACCCCTCACAGCCTGGCAGCTCCACGTCCAGCTCCCGGCCAGCCCGGCCTCTCTGCCCTGCACAGAAATGAAAAAACAGTGTCCACCTGGTCCTGTTTGACCCTGGATATCATCAGTCTCCAGCTCAGTTTACACGAGTCAGTGAAATCACACAGGCACTGCTCAAAGCTCCATCACTGTGTCATCTTTGTCTTAAAACTCCTGTAAAAAATACCACCCCATCAAAAGCGCTTGCTTTTGTCTCATGTTTCCATCTCACCTCTACTATTGCTGCTCTTTATGATACTGTAAAAATCAGCCCAGACCTACAAACCAGCTGTCCCGTGTGATGGCTGTGACAGCTGGAGACAGCTTCCACCCAAGAGATTGCAAATCACGGATCCAATGCAAAATCAGTTAAGGAACATCTCACCCATCTCAGAGGGGCCTGGAGCAGGAGACCAAAGATGCTGTCTATTAAGTTAAATTCTGTTTTGGATGACATTTTGGAACTGTTGGCACAGTTCATATTTGAGTTTCCATTGTCTGCAAACAGACGAACTTAATAGTTTACGATAGTTTTACATAGAGATTGGAAACCTGATTTAAGTTATTCCTACTGCTGCCTTACTTCATCGAAGGGAAATTGGTATTAAATTGTTGGATATATTTATGTGCCCACATTTGTTACTACTTTAGCCTGTCTGAAATACCTGCAACCTCCAGTACTGCATTCTCACCATTAATTAAAACTTTTCCAAGCTTAACACACCCAGGAAGGAGGATTGGAGAGCAAGCATTGTGTAACAGATGAAATCATATAACATCTAAATGTGATTTAATTAGTTGATAATGGATCATTAATTACAAAGCTAGTGAAATGAAACACATTGTTGTGGAAACACATAATGGAACAATTGAGAAAGAATAGATTTGTTTTTACTAAGTACTTGTCTGCTAAGAAAACCACCTGTGCAAATAACCGGCTCAAATCAGATGACAAGCAGACTTTTTATTGCTCAAGAAAGATTTGGGTTTCCACGACAACGCACCCAGGTCAAAACAGCAAATTATATATTTTTCTGCAATAAACATCTCATTTACTCTAAAAGGTTTAATATCCAGGTTTATAATGTGTCTAAAATATATTTATTGGCTAGCAATTATTTAATACAGCAGCTTCTGCCCAGAAATGGCTGTCCAGTGACTGGGGATTCAGCTCCAAGTGTATGGGATCTACCCTAAGCCTTCTGGCATTTTAAACAAATGCTGTAATGCTGTTTGGCTCATAGTAACCTACTGTGAGCTCTGGGGAGAACTAAGCAAACAGTTTAAACGTTATACAAAAAATTTTTATTTAATTGAATTCAAGCATTTATGAAATTATATTGAATTAGGTCATATTCATAGGTTATCCAGCATTTAGCATTTTCACCAGTAATTGCCTATCCATCTAATTTAAAATTTAATGACATTATTTAAGAAAAAGGTTTTCTCAATCTGAGGGCAAATATGCTTTATTTATAGGCCCTGTCTTAGACGGAGAATGGAAAGTAGAAATGTGTTACTCATTAAGGCCCACGTTGTTACGTGGCTGCACGACTCAGTCACTGCTTCCCCACGGTGCCTGCACCAAAAACCACTGGAGTCAGCAGGAGGAGGAAGAGAGGTGTTCTCATTTCCAGCCTTCTGAATCGAAAAAGCCATGAGTAAATCTCCCAAATAATGAGGGGTTCCATCCAGCAGAGCCGCCTGGGAGTGCCTCTGAACTCGAAGCCTGAGATCTGATGGAATTTTACAAAAAGCAGGGGACAGGCCACAGGCTGGAGGTCACCTCTGCTTTAGGTGGGACACCCTGCCTTAGAAATGCTGTTGTATAAAATCTCCTCCTTCTCAGAATACTCCACATCCCACAGGGAAGAGAAGGAGGAGGACCCTCCTCAGTGTCCAGCAAATGTCCCCAGGTCCCTTTCAGCCTGACTTGGCAGGAAATGCAGCCTGTACAAATGTGCTCTCTTATCTCCTTGCAGAACTCCTGAAGTTTGGAAGCCTGGAAGCTGCCCCAGCTGTCCTGAGAGCTCGTGGGGGCACGAGCCAGGGGGCTGAGGAGCACATTTGTCTCTGGGAAACCCACGGCACGTCTGAGTACTGCCTGGTGGATGGGTCACAGAGATACAGGCTGAGGCTCGTGTGGGAGAGCGGAACCAAGGAAAATCCTCGAGGAAAAGTGGCTTTAATTTATAGAGAAATGGCTTGATTAGCGTTTCTGGGCACAGAACTTATTTTCTTTCATGGGATCAGGCCAGGCTACACGGTGGAATACACCTCCTTCTGCCTGGAGTGACCACAGTGACAATATTGAGTCCTTAACCAGAGACCACCTCTTGAGAGCAGCATTTCTTTCTTTCCTTGTTTTGGTCTGAGCTGTGAGGGACATCTGCAGTGGGCACACAGCAGGGCCAGCTGATCTCTGGTGGCACCTCCTCGTGTGAAGTGACACACGGGGCTCTTTCCTGCACCATCCAAGCTGCATCTGAGGAAGGGGTAGCTCAAAGGAGAATTGCTGCTGCAGCAGCAGGAAAAGCAGGGACTGGACTCCAGCCACAGCTCTGGAGAGCCTGGGCTGGGCTGGAGCAAGATGAAGGTGCTTAACAGTGTTTTATGGTCACTTTGGAAAATCAAGTGCAATAATCACCTTCCAGTCTGGGATTCAAAGGTAGATTGTTGTGTTGTGAGTGAAAATAGGCAGCTGGATAAAACACTTTTCAATGCGTGAAATTTTTTTGAAAAGACTCTCTGAAGATAGCCTGGGTCAGCTCTGTTCCCTTTTCCTAAACTTTCAACTAAAAGACTTTTTCCTGTTTCAGTACAAGTACATAAATACATGTCACACGCCCTCTGAGACTTCTTTAGAACAAAACCTGAATATAAAATTCTTGATAAAAGGAGAAGTTTGCTTTACATAACTCTGCTCTCAATATCCACAACTCCCAAGTGGATAAAGAGTAACAAAGCAAAGCTTAAAAGGTGAGACTGAGAAAGAAGAAGTGAAAAACTAGGGCTGGTTGAATTTAGGAAAATCCCAGCATGTTCAAACATCAGCCACGCTGCTTCCCATCCTTTAATCTGAACAGCCCTGGCAGCAGTGAATGGAAAGTGTGGAAGGAGTTTATGGGATTAGCTATGCCCTGCCCATACCTCCAGTCCCTCCTATAGAAACATTGCACAAACCAATGCAGAGAGCATTCCCTCACCCTCTTCTCCTTGATTAAAATCTGTAGCCAACGTGCTAATTACTATTCAAACTAAAGGCTAGATTCTGTGAGCACTGACATGCAAATCATAAGAAGAACCAAATCATTCTGTGCACTTCGGCTTCCAGGACTGGACACAAACTCTTGGGACAGTGGATTTGGCCCATTCCACGTGCCTTGACTTGGTTTGGGGTGTGGCTGGGCAGTTTGCGGTCACTCTCCCCATGCAGGGACCAGGCAGGCACTAGATGGCTCCCGAGTGACAGGCTTGGTTTGTTCTAATGCTATCTTCCCTTCCTGGCTTGGAAATCTGTCCAAAATCTCCGTTCCCTTTTCCTCACAGAGGGTTTTTTTGCAATTCAGCTTTGCCTTCCCTGTGCACTGTGGAGTTTGTTGTTCCTTGAAGTGGATGGGATAAAGCAGGGCTCCACTGGGCTTGTGGCAGTCTGGGACAGCCAGCACTGCCCTCACACCTGGACACAGCTGTGGAAGGAGGAAGGATTTCCCGACTTCCACCCAAGCACTCCTGAGGACCTGCAGCACTGGGTCAGCTCAGCTGGGAGCCAGCTTAGCTGGCACCGACTGCCTTCCCTTGGCTGGTCAAGTCTCTCCAGATGTGACTTTCATGTTACTTTTCCTGGAGAAGCGCTTCTGGCCCTTCCGAGAATGTGAGAACACTCTCACCCCTTCCCAAGGCAAACAGCTCCTGTCAAAACCAGCTTTTCAAAAGAGATGGGCTTTGTAAACAACAGAATGCTCTTGAAATCTTCTCCCTGTTGTGATGTGGTGACCACACAGGAGTACAACTGCTCCCAGCAGCACAGCTCCGAGTTCCACAGAAAAATCTGCACCCTGAGAGCTTTAGTAGCCTTTCTCCAGTAAACAGAAATAAACAGAAACCTAATTTCCTCCCTGAAAAGAGACAGAGGAGCACACTTTCTAAACACGGCACGCACTTACGATCCCAAGGTAAAGCTTTCCACATGGGGAGCGTGTCATGGCAAAATCCGTCAGTTTGGCTGTCACTGGATTTGTGTTCAGTGGCTTGGACACAGACACTGGTAACGTGGAAATGCTGGGCAGCCCAAGCTCAATAATGACGGGTTTTAGATGTCAGTAAAATTGTCTGAAGATTATCACACTGAGAAAACGGAAGTTTCTGGCGCATTTCACGGTGGCTCAGTGACAAGGGCTGGCCTTGGGAGCTTTTCAGGACATCATGGGTGTTACCAAGTGCCCACTCTCCACTCCTGCTCCCGTTTCTCCTGCATGGAAGGGTGCATGTGTGGGCAGAGGGGTCCCAGGGGTGGGCTGGCAGCAGGACTGCAGGACACTGCCATGAGCTGTTCTGTTCACCTCTGCTCTCAGGAATTACCTTCTGTAATTTCACAGTTGTCTGGGTGAGGAGAAATGTATCACTGCAGTCTCCTGCAAGTACAATCATCACTGAAATTCTTTCTGGATGTGTGAAAAGGGTCTAATTAAGGTCACCTTAATACTTGAAAGTCTTTGCTGAGATGGGACCTACTGGGCAGTGCAGTGAGCCCAGCTGGACTGTTCAGAAAGGACAAAGCCCAAACTCAAACCATTAGCTGCAAACATTGAGGAATTACCATCAACACACAGTGGAGGCACAATGTAGAAAATATCAATTCCTATTGAGTTCCTCACTTTCCCATTCCCTGTTAGGGAAACAGTTCACAGAACTCCAGCAGAGAAGCTGGAATAAAGAACGGCGGCAGCTCCTTGTGCATGCTAAATAGATTTCCTGAGTCCATCCTCCACATTAGATTAGGCAATACCAACGTTTAAAACTTTTTAGCCATTTGCATTTTGAGGGATGAGACAGAGCAAAATGTTTCTGTGCTGCACATTAGACTTATAAAAGCATGGCTCAGTATCCCATCACACGCCAGCAGCCTTCCAAACTCAGACAGGAAACACCTGGACCTCTGTGGTCAAACATCACTGGGAGTGCACTGTACATTTTGGAACAGATCATTGCGAATTGTTAATAAATATTCATCTTATTGCAGTAAAACACTGTGTGTCCCCTGCTATAAACATTGGTGGAGCTAAATTAAATATGTACAAGGTTAGTCATCTTGACTTTTTTTTCTCCATAAAAAAAAAAGAATGCTTGACTTCCCCTCCAAGAACATCTAAAGTTTTAAAACCTTTAAACCCCTGAAGATAATTCTATGGGATATACAATTTAAATAACTCCATTTCTGTTACATTTACTCTTTGTTAACACATTCTCTCATCTTTTCTAAAAGGCTCATTATAAAGCTCCCTAAAATGAAGCCTTTGTTTCCTTCCCTGGGAAAAGCCTTGCACCTTGGCAAACACAGCCCTGCAGGCTCATACAGGAGTTCACTGTCACTCCCCTCATGGTCTCAATTCGAAAAACAAATCTAGAGATGTCCCTAATTATGTGAGAGCCAAAGGGCAAAACACAAATTGTGTACAAATCCTCAGACCTTTCCCCCAAGAAACTGCACAAAATCTGTGTCTCCATTTTTGCTGCATTACATTTGAGGTAAAGGGCTCCAGAACCATACCTGAATTGAAATCTCCCAGATTTTAGGATTAATCATTTAATTGTGGCAAACCAGCCCTGAACGGAATGAAGCCCTGAACTTTCTGCTGCTGAAAGAGGCAGAACAGATGACCCAGGTTGGACTCAGTAACAAATCATAACACAGATTTGTTAAAGGTCATGATAAACAAATCTTGCTTCCATAGCCTTTTATGTAAGGCTGATTCTCTACAGATAATTTGCACCAGTTTGGGGGCTGTTTCTATGTTTCTCTTGCCTAATTATCTTTTTTTTTTAAAGCTTGCTTGTTAATACTGTATTTCCACCTCTTAACAGCTAGCATTATTTATATTTAACATAAGCATTCACCAATTTCCTACTAAAATATATTGCCTGTGGAAAATTAATATATTTTTCTGTCTTTTCTCAAAGCATTTTAATACTCAGGAAAACAAGATATCATAAATCTAAGGAAAGAAAAGCTGCTTTCAATTGAGCAGAAAAAAAAATAAAAGGCAAAGTCTGTTGTGCATGTGTGTCAACAGCTTTCAAAGCTGCGAGTGAAGCACAAAAAGCAATCAGAAAAATCCTACTGCTCATACAAAAAATATTTCCCTTGGTGAGAACTCCACCAGCACTGAAGCAGCCTTAAAACTTGGCTTACTGTGTCTGTCTGTAGCTCCACAAAGAAGACTACTTGTTTCTATTTTCTGAACGTGTTGAAAACTAGAACATGGCAGCTGTAATTCTGCTGCAGAGCTCCCCCAAACAAACAGCAAAACAACCCTGGCCACCTGTTTTGAGCAGACTTCAGCTGTGGAAAATGCCTCTCCAAAGGGAAAGTGTTGGGGAATATTTATGAGACCCTAAAAGCAAGTGGGTTCTAGCTGAGATTTTTCTATACACTGTGTTATTTATTAAATATCTGTTGCTTTGACCCCTCTGCCCTAGGGAGGTTGTTTATTTGTGCAGTCATCACTGCTGGGAAGAGCAGTATTTCTGTGATGCAGGATGCAGGCAGGGCTGAGATTCCAGCCTCAGTTGTTGCTGTTGTCCTAGGGGGACAGGAGGAGGAGGAGGGACCTTCTCCAGACCTCTCCCTGGGCTGATGGCTCCTGAAAGGGACCTGTCAGGCTGAGTGATGGTGAGAGGGCACAGGATGCTGTGCCAGGGGCAGTACCCACCCCTGAGCACCAGCTCTTCTGGAGCCACCCCAGGTGTGTGAGCCTGGCCCAGGCAGCCAGTGCAGCTTTGCCTCCGAGGGGTGGGTGACCTCTGGAATTTAGAGCCCTTTGGAGTGACACAGGCACTGCTCACAGACTCCTTCTCCTTTAACACTGGTCAGGCACCCTATGGAGCATTCCCTGGATCCTACAGCAGTCCCAATATCCAAGAATGAGATAAGTGCGTGCAACCATAGTTGGCACATCTGCTCTGCAAATTGTCTCTGAAGCCTCCTCTTTTCTCCCAGCAGTGACTTTTTTTAACTGTACCTTCACAGATAAATAATGCCACAGCCCCCCTGCCCTCCACGCATTGCCTGAGGATGTCCATGGAGCTGCTCCTCCCCACTGCTGCTCCTCACACCCTCCCAGCTATTGCCACACTCAATTTCCTGTCTTCTGTTGACACAAAAGCTTGCAAAACTTGCAGACATTCTGGAAGGCCACTGTGTTCCACAGATACTGCTATTTCCATAAGTAATCAGGCACTCTGGGATTTACAGGACACAGAAAACTGCGTGAGACGCCCTAAGTGTTCAAATAAATAAATAAATTCTGATAATGAGTGGTTCAAGAGCTTGGAATGGCCCATGCAAAGCATTCTCTGGAAGTTTGTAAAGTTCTGGTCAGCAGCATTGCCCACAAAACAGGAGAGATGAGTAACAAACCCAGATACTCAGCTAAAGATGGACAGAAAGGTGGAAGAGCTTCCTCAGTGGCTGAGCTGCTCTGCCCTAAGCCATCTCAACAGAAGCAATGTTCATGTAATAAAGAGATCATAGATCATCTGACATGAAGATTGTTTCAGCTAAGCAAAGCATCCAGTAGCTGGATTTGTTTTTTTGGCTGATCACAGCCAGTGTGCTGGAAATGGAAAGGAGGAATGGGAGAAGATTAGCTCATCCACCTTGAACAGATTTAATAACCTTTTTTCTTTCTTTTTTTTTTTTACAGCTCCCTCCTCTAACTAGAAAGAAGGAGAAGCTCCCATCAACAGCAGCCCAGCTGGGGATCATTCCCTGGAATACCCAGCTGCCTGTCCCCACTGCTGGATATTCTCCTGTTTCTCATCTGCTGCCAGGCTCGGAGGTGACTTCACCACAGCCATTCGTGCAGAGACCAAACGTTTTCCCTGCAACCTTCAAAACACTCACGGTCTCACTCGGTATCTAGAGACCTTTCATTTCAGAATTTATTCCAGCTGGACTGCAGAGCCGGGCTGAGATTTCCTTGCCCCACGCTCCGAGGCTGAGGCAAAGCTCAGCCTGCCCAGGGAGGGCCTCTCCTGCTCTCATGAATGCCTTGTTTGTACGGGGGGTTTTGCCACCAGCCTCGGGACTATGAACACTCTCACTGTTACTGTTTAACTGCAGTAAATCAGTTAAAGACTAACCGTGGTGTTCCGGAGAAATATTTTATTTCATGCGACGAGACTGGCCTACAGTCATGGATCTGACTCCCAGACTGGAAAGACTATAAAGAACAATGGTTCTGAACTTCGCTGCATATTTCTCTCTTAAGCACACACAGAGTAAGGAAGAGAAGGACTTTGTGCCTTAGCAAGCTCACACGTGAATACATCTGCCTTTTCAGGTAGGGAAAATAGTCTGCTGGGTCTAAAGAAGCCAGCAAATGGGTATTTTTAATGAAAGATTTCATTGTGCATTTCTCCAGCAAACTAAGGAGCTAAAAGCAGACATTATTATGGTAACTCCTGAGTGACCAGTTCAAACAGGGCAAACACGGCCCTGCCTGACGGATGTTGGGATAAATCCCTTTCCAAGAAACTTTCCAGATTCTAAACTACAGCAGTTCATTTTTCCAGGAGCCTCTCAAGTGCGACCATGTGGATTTTCAGTGGCAGAAATATCCTGCTCACAGCTGATGTTTTGGTTTTTTCCCCAGGCCAAGTCAGGAGAAAACACATAAATATTCTTCCAAGCAGGTCACTTATTTCCCAGCTGACATGCATTTTGCATTCCCCTATTTTCACTCCATTTTCCCTACACACACAGTCCATATTGTAATAGGGAAAACAGGAAAACACTTTATATGAGAACACTGGCCTGGCACAGCTTAAATTCCTCTAGAAAATCTTGAGTAAAAACCTTTGTGGGGCTCTTTTCATTGGAGATTGGAGTATTTTTATTTAATGTCAAGCTGTTAGGGAAGGATTCAACTGAATTGAAGTTTAGTTTGAAAACTGGAGTTTGGCACCAATTAACTCTGGTTTTTGTTTCTGTTTTTTTTTTCTTTTCAAAAGACAGATTCAGATTGTATCATGGAGACTTTTCCATGCAGAGAAACCCTTAAACTCAGTATCATTTTGAGATCCAAGGCTTCCTGCAGCCAAACTGCCCAGCTTTAGGATACAGAGAGCATGGTAAGTCTGTTTTGCATTATTCACCATCTGAACAGGGAATAATCCCACTAGAACATGCAGCCATAATGCAGTGGGGGATGAAAATCAACTCAACTGATAGGTAGGATGTCAGAGGAAAAGGAAAACCCTTGATGCAAAATACTAGAGAAAATGAGTTTTAAATCCCTGTATGAACAGAACAAACTCCTGGCATCTGGAGCATGATTTAATGCTCCACCAGGTGCTGCTGTATTTTGTGTTTTCAGAGAAGCATATGACAATCTTGTACAGGATTTTTGCTTTAATTATCAGTGTGTGAAAACAGCATTAAGGAGGTGATCACGGTAAGTCTGAAGCTTTGCTCTGATTAACAAATTAGCCGGTTCTAAACAGATCAAGTAACAGTCAGAAAAGCTGATGACCCTTGAAAGCAGGCTTAAACTTTCATTGGGCCACTTATTACAGACCACTTGCTTTGGATGCAAACCATATCAGGTGTGCCCCCTTGGACCAGAAAATCTCTTTATTAAAAAATGAAAGAGCCCTCGGTTTTCACTGGATGCTTTGAAGTAACAGCAGTTATTCCAAATAAGAGGGATTTTCAGGAACCAAAGAGTCTGTATTTAAAAAGAGATTGCTTACACTGGCATACTCCAATTTAATTAACTCAGATTTATAAGAAGAAAGTCTGTGTTAGCTGCATTTGTAATAGGAAGAAAAAAAGAGTTTTAATGAAGTAGAATTTATAGAAAGGGAAGCAGTATTTTAAAAGTTGGCATATCAGAAATATGATGTTGTTGAATGCTGAAGAATTCCTTTTTTGTGTTGGGGGAGACCCTTTGCAAAGTTTTTGCCAAAAGCTGACTGACTCTAAAGTGACATTCACAGGAGCATTTTCCTGGACTCCAGCAGGTGCTGAGTTGGGCAGAGGCACACTGAATAACGAAGCTTTTTACTTTTATCTCTGTGCTTTCTCAAATTTTGAAATACTAAATCCTTCAGCTCCTCCTCAGCCTTCAGAGGTGCTATTTGTCAGGAAGAGAAATGATTTCTATGCTGCAGTAACTCAGTGTAGCTGAGGACCTGTCTGGAGGATTTACTTGCTCAAAGATAATGTTCTCCTACACACATTTGAACAGGTACAAATTAGGTGGCATCTCACAGACTGGGTCAATGCATTCACAGTTCAGCTTTAATAAAGTATCTAACAAAACATGTCAATGATTCTATTTGTGGAAAATTCTATTTGTGAATAATTCATTTATGGCACAGAGTGAGTCTAGGACAGTACACGACAGCGTGCACTGAGTTTACAGCAGTCACAATGTAAATTATCTGTTCATTAATGGTATCATTGATTACAGATTCTCTGTGGGAATGGCATTCCTCCTCTGAAGCTACACCATCATTAGCTGTAGCATTAAGTGATGAGTGGTTTCACCATTAACATGCAGCTCATAATTGCTGCTGGGAGAAAATGTAGGTCCTGACCTTGCAGGTACTTCTGCATGAGTAACTTTATGAACAAATGTCGTGCACAAAGAGCTCTCTCTGGAAAAGCAGAATGCCTTTCTCCAGGAATTAGAGAGTGGTGTGTCAGTAAATATCTTTACTAGGGGAGGGTGACATGTGACAGAGCCACCAGATTAAAGCTGAAAGCACATCCAGAGTTCATCTCTGCAGGACACAGGTTGCAGAATGCACCCTGTGATGGGTAACCAGCTCAGGGGCATCTGACTTTATTCAGGGGAATATTTATTCAGAGTCCAGAACATATTTTCTCAGTCTCCAGGTTTCAATCTGCTACAGGATTCCAGTTCCAAAGTATGATCTAGTCTAGCTTGGGAATTTTCATGTGAAGGCTGTTTGTGCATCTGGTTTGCTTTGTTTCTAATCAACCACTGTGGACTTTTAAAATGTATTCCCTTGGAAAGTTTAGCTGATATTTTCAAGGAAAACAATAAAGCAAATTCAGCTTTGACATGCACATTTTTTTTGCTTACACAACAAAAACTTTTGCTTTCAAGTCTGTGGTGTTCCAGAGACGCTGGGGAACAGAACTATTTTTTCATGCCAAAGTATGCATTTCTGTTGTAAGTAGATTATTTAAAGAAACCTGTCCTGTTAAATGAAAACCCTCAGTGCATCAGTTCATAAATGAACATTGCCAGTATCAAATTAAAAAAAAAAAAAAAGGCAGAATATTCAACAGAAAAAAAAAAATATTGCAGATCTTTGTATTTTTATCAGTACTGCAATTACCTGTCGGGACTCTTAATTTTCTGTGAGTCAGATCCATGCCCCAGCAGGTACAAGACCCAAGGAGGCACCAGGGAGCAGTTTTCCAAATCCAGCTTCAGCAGGCACTGCTTACACTTCATCCTGTGTCCCTGTGGTGGGCTCTGATTCTCTGCTGCCTTCCCCTCGTGTTTTCACTTGGCTCCAGCATCAGTCTCTTGATTTCCTGCTCTGTGTCATGTCCCAGTTCCCATTTTTGCCTGGATATTTATCTTTCTCCTGGTTGCCTTCCAGCCTCAGCTGACTGGTGTAATTAATGGCTTTGATATCTGCCTTATTTCATCCCTACCACTTTCTGGATCATTGAAATACAGCCCTTTGGAATATTTACCCACTTCCCTACCCTCTCGTGGATGCCTGGCTGCAGAACATGCACTGCTCAGTAGAACTGCCACCCTTTCCACACACAATATGGAATAATTAGGCAGGTTTCCAAAACAAGAGATTTTCACAGCACCCTTTAATTTTTTATATGTTTGAGATTGATAAAGATACCTGCAATTAGTCATCCTGGGCACCTTTTCAGATAATTTTTAAGTTACTCACACTTTTACCAGCTTTATCCAGGAGGTTGAAATTATCCACATGGGATATCTGCTTCACATTTAGTTTTGTGGAAAAATTTTCAAGAAGAAGAAGAAGAAAAAAAAAAAAAAGAGGCTCATATGTTTCTGAGAATGAATACAGGGGAAAAATATGCTGGTTTGCACAAAGGGAGTGTTAGGACATCAGGTTTGCAGTGGCAAATAGTGCCTGCAGAAGCAGGGACTGGATGGGGCAGGAGATTTGAACTATGGGTGCTGTGCCAGGGGAAGGGAACCAGAGGGACACAGAGAATCATTAATGTTGGAGAAGACCCTGATGGGACAGTTTGGGGGGAAATGTGGCCTGTTTTCTGAAACACTCAAGCATTGCTGCCAGTCACTGGACATGAGGTTTTTGCAGGTGGCCACAAGCTGGACACTGCCCATTGTGTCAATGCCCAGCGTGAGGCCCCTCAGCTGGCTCATCCGGAGGGCTGCCACCCCACAGCCTCACAATACAGCCCTGTCCCTTCTCTACACATCCAGAGTTGTGATGGAACTCTAAATACTCCAAGAAATCCCATCTAGGGCTCACAACATGCCAAATTTCCTGTCACTCACCACGGAATTGCTTTTTTCCCCGGTGTTTCAGGTTCGTACCTCTTAACGTCTCGCTGTGCAGTTGGGGAGATTAATTAATGTTGGGGAAAACGCCACAAAAGGGGACAACTGTGGCAAAATTAGCAATTCTGTCCTTGCAGCACTGTGTCAGGGAGGCAGTCATGTGAAACAGCCACTGAACAATTTGGGGAACACAAAAGTCCTGCGAAGCTGCTCGTCCCAGCCGCGCTGGCCCCTGTGTGCCCTGAAGGGAGCTCGGGGGGACAGCGTGTGATCACAGGAATAAAGGAAAGGACACAGAGCTGCCCTGGCCCTTGGGCCTTTCCATTTAACAATTTAACAATCTTTTAATGCAGGTTGGGCGTGTAAAGGAGCACATGGTGCAGCTTCTTGCTGTTTGCTTTGGGAATTCCAAACTGCCCAGCTGCTGCAGCCCCGCACACACAATAACCCCCGACAAATTGCTCTCCTTGCTAATCAAGGTGGCAAGGGCCAAGGTCAGAGTTCAGCTCTTTCTGATGTCCAGGGCCTTCCCTGGAGCCCATGTGATGCAGGGCTGCTCTTTCCTGCCAGCTCCATTAAGGGCTGCAGCGTTCACGCTCCGCTGGAAGCTGCCTGGGACATTTGCTTGCACCAGGGGCTGGGTTAAGGTGGTTAATCCCTCCAACGGCCCACTGGCTGCTTTCATGAACTACACGGGCAAGATTAAAGCTGCCTGATTTTCTTTTCACCCCCTGAAGTTCACGAGAAACTGCCGGTGTAATTCTAAAAACCAGCGAGAGCACCCAAAAATGTGTCTGGAAGAGAAGCGGGTCTGTGAAGGATGTGGATACTGAGTGTCCTGGTTTTCAGACCAGCTTTGAGTGATTATTTAACACATATTATTCAGAGCATTAGGAAAATAAAGATTCTATCTCTGTTATAGTTGGGGGGAAAAGGCAAGTCTGATACTCAAAGCTTTTCTTCTCCACAGACAAGCTTTTATGTTCCCTAAAGAAAAGCTGGCATGCCTAAACAGATTATAGGGAATATCTGACACTTTTATTATTGCCTTTTCAGGGAGAAGCTAATATTCAACATGAAACAACACTTTGCCCTTCAAACTTTAAAAACCTGAGTGTTAACTGTGACATTTATAATTCTCACCTCAGCAGTGAAAGTCCTGCTGACATGTGTGAAAAGGTGAAATCATAGGAGCTGGAAGGCAGAGTGTCCAGCTGGGTTTGGCTCTTCTGAATGTTTAGGTGCTTGTCTCTTTTTAGTGGATTGAAAAGTAGTTGTGTGCCTAGCTTGGAGATCTGGGTTTCATTAGGCAGCAAGGATCTTCACTGGGGGCTATGGAGCTCAGGTTTGCATCATTCCACGTTTATTTTTGGCTCCAGAACGGGATTTGGCTGTGGCTCTGGTATTATTCTTTCTCATCTGAAAAGCACCCCAAGGTTTTCTGTGCTGTCTCCTCTTCTGTGGCTGCATTCCACATGAACTGGGTGTTTTCTGCTTTAAACAGATGTCATTTTGGATAATGTTTTGTCTGTGCAGATAAGCATGTTCCTTGTGCCACCATTTCTTATGATGACCAAGAACCAACACAACTAATTCTCGAATTTCAGTTCTCTAGATAATCCAACCCCTTTTTCCTTCTAAACTTGAAGTTAAAAGTAAGCACAGGAAAACCAGTTTGTTGTACTTTTCATTCTTTAAAATCCTCTCTCTGCTTTCTTATTCCTTCAGCCAGTGGGAGAGGGTACAGAGTAAGTGCAGTACAAATCAAGATATGTGACTAATCTGTTTAAATTTAAAATAATGGTCTCTATACTTTCTAGCTGATGTTTCTTAGTCCTTACAGAGTGTTTCTTCTACTGTGGGGGGCACTGGGAATGCCCTTGGAATCTGCATCCCAGACTGCTGCTGCTGTTTTAGTGGGAGCTTGGAAATTTTACAACTTGCTTTTTCATCCTTATTTATAAATGATCTGGAGAAATCAGCCAACTTGTTACCCACACGTTGGCCATTCTTCTGAAAGTGTGAAAACATGACAGCATTTTTTCCATCTTAATAGAAAATTCCTTTCTCAATGTAAATATTTGTGGATGAAACTCCCTCCTTGTTTTCTACACTAGCAGCTTTTTTCTTCTTCAAAGGGCAACTTGAACTATTTATAACTTGAGCTGATTAGAAATAGACCATTATTTTAGTTCTAGGAAATTTTCTCACTACCACTCAATTGCTTTTACCACTTTGTACTCCACTAATACACTTACCAATGGTATAAATAACTAGGAATGAAAAATTCATAGGTATGCAGAACAGATTCTGCAATTAGAGGACAAATGCTACTTTTCATACATACATCCCTAATTAATTCTTCTAACACAATCAAGGGAAGGCAATCTGATCCACATCTTGCCTGTTCCAAACTGTTTATGGTACATGATTAGTCTTCAAGAAGACAAAAATGTGAATTTATATTTTCTTTTGCACCCGGCCAAGGCTATGAGTAAATATTATATGACTTCAGAGGAATTTAGTGTATAATAAAGCCAATCAAAAATCTGGCCAGTTGACTGGGAGGATAAATATCCTCCATAACTGCACAGATCTTTAATTGGAAAAAGAAGGTAAATCACTGTGGTGGGTTGATGCTGGATGGATGCCAGGTGCCACCAGAGCTGCTGCATCACTGCCCTCCACAGCTGGGCAGGGGACAGGAGACACAAGGACGGGCTCATGGAGGGCTAAGGGCAGGGAGATCCCTCATCAGTGACTTTCACAGGCAGAACAGACTCCACTGGGCAGACTGGTTTCTCCTGTTACCAATCAGATCACAGAAGGATAATGAGAATTCAAAAGTAATTAAGACATCCCCTGCTCCAGCACAGCTCTTTCCAAGGAATGCAGCTTCTCCCCTTCTCGAATTTGTTATTCCAGAGATGTTATTCCACTGTTGCTGATGGGCTGGGCCTGGCACTGGCTCCACTGGGCATGGGGGAAGCTTCTGGCAGCTTCTCCCAGCAGCCACCCCGGAGCCCTCGCTACCAAAACCTCCCCAAAACCCCAATAAAATGGTCAAGCAGCTTTCAAACAACCACATCATGTGAGAGATGAGAAATATCTCTAAGTTTAGTTATAACAGAAGGGAAAAGATGAACAGAAAATGAAATTGTAGGGCACATCTCCTGGTGTTCTTTTTCCACTAGGCACAAAAAGCAGTGCTTTATATTAGCTAAAAACCCAACCTATCATTTCTTTGACTGACCATATTTTTCCAGCACACTCATGAGCTGATGACAGCTGCTCAAGGCTTTCCCATAAATGACATTCCTCAGCATTTTACTAACACAGGCTTGAGCTGCTGCAGTTTAATTCATCTGCATGAATTCATCTCTATGAATTAATGTTATGGCTGTGCCATACTCATTTACCATTGCTTACATGCACATATATTCCATGAGTACTTGTAAAGGAATAAGGTTCACATTTTCTACATAAATACACAGTCTTTATGTCTCTCCTGACTTGCTCTCATTAGCTCTGCACTAAATGATGTTAGACATGAGGCTGAGTTGGTGTTGACTCTGGAATGCAGCAGTTACACGTGCTTGACTGGCCCCTTTGCTAAGGTTTATAGTGTAGTTTTGTAGTTCATAATGCAGCCAATCTTTACAATGTAACACCCCTGCTAATAAAAATAAAATTGTTATGTAAGGCCACTGCAAAATAATGAAACCACTCCTATGTTTAAAAATTTACCTATTAATTTTGGTGTGGCAGTAAATGCTGTTATAGAGTTTGTTATTAATGTGAGTAACCTCAAGATTGCTGCCAACACTTCAAATATAAAACCTCAGTAAAGATGTTGAAAACAAATGATACAATGCTCTGCAACTTCGTCCTTATTCCAAAATCAGGGGCAGGCTCCCTGTGATTAAATGAGAGTCCCAGTAACATGGACTGCACTGGAATGGGGAAAAGGAGAGGATGTTGATCCCACCTTCTACATCATCTCAGGTGCCTCCTCCAAGGGATTTCAGCACAGTTCTGTTGCCAGTTGTTTCTGGATTGACTCAGTTCAGCAATTCATGTTCACCTTTTGAGCAGAATCATGGAGTGATGGAATAGTTTGGGTTGGAAGGTTAAAGCTCATCTCATTCCAAACCCACCTGCCCTGACGTTCACTACATCAGGGCCTCATCCAACCTGGCCTTGAACTCTTCCAGGGATGGGGCAGCCACCAACTCGTGAGTGTGCATGAAATGCAAGGAAGTCTGACGATTGTGAAGGTTTGCTTTCAAACTTCCACTTATTTCCATTAAGGACAGTGTAGGACCTCCAAAAACAATGCCAGAGTCAGCCCCACTGAACACCAAGATGCTGTGACAGGCTGGGGACAGCCCTCTCCCAGAACACAACCCTGTCCAGCTCCAGACTCCTTGGATCGTGGTAACAAATAGCTCTTTGTTATAACTAAAGCACACATAACTGTAAAATACAATTATTATCTACCTTCATAATGAAGGAACTCTGAAATAAACCTCCATAAATAACTCAAAGAAAACACAGCAGCTTTAACAAAGTTCTGCCTCAACAAATCTTCACTGTGACCTCAGGATTCAATTTTAACAAGTTGGTTTTAATCCTGTTAGTTTAAGATCAAAGGAAAAGATTCATTGGCAGGGTTAAATGAAGCAACATTGGAGGATTTGGAGAAATAAGGCCAATACCCACACCAGTCCTTCTGTCCTAATTAAGTTTATATTTTTTCTAAGTATTGCTGGCAGGAATTAATACTCAGAGACCTAAGCCAAAGTAGCTCACTTTAACCCGAGGACATTTTTTCACTTACTCTGACTGTGGTTCAAGTTTTCCATTTTGAAGTATTTAGCTTAATTTCCTACTTGAGAAAGTAAAGCTCTTCTCAGCAACTCTTTAAGTAACAACTATTTTCCTTTTACATGACTGAGTCCACACTGCTGGGCTTGACATTAACCCCTTCTGGTCTTTCTGAACAGTTCCCTCTGGCAAAGGTGCCGACCAAACCACGGTGCAACTTTCTCCCCAAAAGAATATTTATTTCTGTTCCTGCAGCTGCTTTATCGGTGGGAAAAATGGCGAGAAAATGAATCCAAAACATCAATGATCTTTGTAGTTATGGGCAGGTCAATTCTGACGTGCAACAATACACATTTACTGTTCACTGCTCAAAAATGAGCCCGTGGTGGTCCAGTTCTCAGTGGAACTTGTGCCCACTCCGAACATCTGGCACCACTCAGAACATCTGGCACCTGGAGGCAGGTGGGCTCTGCCTGCTCTGACAGTTCAACTGCTATTCAGATTATCTCCAGCTGAAAACATTTGGGCTACTGGAGCTGGTAAAACCTCAGAGCTTTGCACAGAGAAATTAATTCCTGAAAATACATCCCCCAGAATGGGTCACCTGTGGACTCTCCCTTGTTCTAGAGACATTCTAAGGAGGAGGGGGAGGTTGGAGGGCACCCAGTCTGCCCTCAGCCTACACGGAGAATAGAAACAGACAAGCCAGATTTAGACACCTCTGAAAGAGAAGTGAGCACATAAAACTACCACCTCTCATAATTTTATTTATGCTCTAGTCCTTCCAGCTTTACACTGCCTGTCCCTGAAAAAAAGAGCTGTGCTTTGGGTTCCCAAGACAAACACTTCAGTGCGAGTTAAGTACTTGTTACATCCCCATCCTGTTTCTCCTTTTGTCTGTACAAAATCTTTCATTAACTTTCACTGATCTCATTCTATACTGTGGTCTGGATAAATGCTGTAGGAGTTGCAATTTTGGCTGCCTCTTTGATCTCCGTAAGATGAAGGATAATTTCCGTTTTTAAGTGGTTTTGCTTGGCTCTTATACAGCCTAGCACATGGTGTGAGATTGTCCTGAGACAAAATGGAGAGGCTGAGAGGTGGTGGTAAAATATCCAGAGATGTAATGTCAGTTCTTTGTGTTCCTCCTGAAAACCAGGAGACCAACAGTTAACTCAGGCCATCCATTTCTCTATCTGTGTGTGTACATGTCATGCACAAACTTAATTAAAACCAATTGTAACTGCTGAAGTGTAACATTACTGAGCATAACATGTATTTTGTCATGACTTCAAAATGAAAATGTGCCTTTTGACTTGTTATGGAAGTCCTGCTTGCCAGACATTTCTAAATAAAGCCCAGGAGACTGAATTTACATCTTCCCTCTCTTAACCCTTCTCTTAATCACTTCTAATTCCACTTTTTTTTTTTTTTTCAATGTGTGTGGCTTGAGCAAAGCCTCCTCTCTGTAATTGTCTTCTAAATTGGCAAAAGGACAGTGCAGGGTGTGACCCTTCTCCAGTTTTTGTGCACAGTTGTATCCTCCCAGGCCCCATTCTCCTACGAGCTCTCCCACATCTCTGCTAAGTAGCCAAGATTATACAAAGCAGTCAGATTCCTGTTACACATCTGTGCCTTCCTGCAGCAATTGGAGCCATAAAATGAGTTGTCACCGTGCTATTTGATGAAGTTCTGAGCCAGAGGTACTGCATGTTCACATCTGGGACTGAGTGGGCTCCCCCTTTTAGGTGCAGAGGCTGGTGCATCTCACCTGCACAAAAGTGGCAAGAGATGCAGCCAAGGATTTCAGAGAAAACAAAAGGAAATGTTTCCTTTTGTCAGGCATTCACGTTGAGCTATTTCCTTTATTGTGTATTTTGCAGCCAGGGCTCAGCTTTTCCCAGAGTGAAGGTTCTCTCAGCTCCTTGTGAGCACTGAAAACGCTTTTCTTGCCTTGGGACTGCAGAGGCACATCCCATTCCCTGCTCGCTGCCCAGGGTTACACCAGAGTGCAGCTCCCAGGCAGTCCCAGCACACGTGGGCTTGAACAACAGTCAATGTTGTGTTCTGGAGGACCAAATTTAGAGAAAAAACATACATGGTATGTTAGTCTAACATTATTGCTTTTGCCTTAATTCTCTTCTGTTTGCTAAAGCCAATGTTTTCAGCAGCTGATGCTCAGCAGTGAGCTGGGCTGACAGCTTCTGGCGTGCACTGGTTTTTTAATGACTACCATCCCCTGGCACACACTGCCTGCTTTAATAAGTACCAGCCACAGGCACACATACCAGGGATGTAAAACAGTATTATTAAATTAAGTGGAGGCACAAACCATCACGATTATTTTCTTACTAATAAAGGGAAATGTTTGCATTTATTTACACTCTACTGAGTTCAAACTGAATACACGATCGGCTGTTTTGCAATACCTCCCCACACGAGCTTTGATGGGTTTTTAGAATTGGGTTTTCTTACCAAACACAGGATTTCCCAACATTTTGACTGTTCCTAAGGGCACTGTCCTAAGGAGATGCAGCAGCAGTTTCACACCCTTGGCTCCAGCCCCAGCCCTGCCCTGGGGCGAGGTGTCGGTGTCACCTCCATGTCCCGAGCAGGGGCTGGGTTCACCTCAGTACAAACCCAGCAGTGCTGTGTGCTCAAGCTGCTCCATCACCTGCACTGTGCCCGATTCCTTCTCCTGAGAATCCAATTTATCACCTCAGTGACTGACATGAAGTGTCAACAGAAGGGAGCCAGCACGAGCTGTGCCCTGTGGCCAGCCCAAACCACTCAGCAGTGTTTCTCTGACCCACCAACAAACACCCATCGCTTATCCCCAAAGCTTCTGTGGAGAATCTTTTGTTCCTCTTCTACAAGCATCAGCCCAGGGGCCAGCAGCTGGGTTTCACTGCTGGTTAACTGGAGCAGTTCAGTGTGCCAGACTAACACAGCCCCACTGATGGCTGCCTTAGGTGTGTGGGCTGTGTAAGTCTGCAGAGGTGACCTAAAAGTGAATCAAAATGATGATGAAAGATTAATCCAGGCCTTTGGCCACTAAATTTTCTTCATGGCATCACAAGTGCAGCAAGAAAAGCTTACTATCTTCCAGATGCATAATGCAACTCGGTTTTATTTCTGTTCTTTGAGAAAAGTGTACAGGAAAAGGAGAAAGGGATTTTTATTCACTGCACATTGGAATAAAAACTCAATCTGCTTTACATGAAAATTAGTATTATGAGCTACTGCACACCTTTCCAGCAGAAAAAGCTCTTCAAAAGAACAGGACAGGAAAATATTCTTTCTACCTAAACACTTATTATGTTATGCTAAACAACAATAGTATGTTATGTGAAATGCATCATGTAATATTTAGAAACTGCTATTGTTAAAAAAAGAGCATTCACAAAAATCTGATCTTCCAGTTGGTGTATTTTAGTACTATGAGTAGGGGCTGGTAAAACTATGGTTGCTTGAAACCTGCAAAAAGGGCACTTTTGAACAGTTTCTGTTTGCAAATATGAGTATTTTGGAATTATCTCTGATCAGTCATCCTTCCAACAGCCACACCTAATTCCTCCCTTTTTCCTCCTTTTCTCCTTTGTAAGATTTCTGAACAACCAGGCAAAAATGGGGTAAGCACAGGAGCCAGCAGATCTCCCAGAACCCCTGACAAAACCATTTCCACGCTCCAGTAAGAGTGTTATAAAATACACCCTGAGTTCTCCGTGGCACATCCCCACACCTTCCTGCTGTGAGCAGCACTTGGCTCTGAACCTCTTGGTCTCCCTGTGGATGCTGCTGCTTTAGGGAACGTGGGATACAAATCTATGAAACACTTTGCTACTTTCTGCTGCCTTTTTTTTTTTTTTCCCTCTAGTTCTGTGTGTTTCTCTCAGGTAACGTGGTATCAGGCTAGTATCACTATCATGCTACTTATCTCCAGCAAAATGCCCTTACTGAAGTCATAAACCCACAAGATTTATCTGGAGGTATTTGTACAATCTCAGTATTGTATCAGTGTTTGATAGGGTGTATCTGGAAGTTCCTCTGATTTCTCAGATGTCTTTAATTTTCTGCAGTAATGTAGGTAAGATTAAATGCAAATCTTGGCAAACAAACCTCTGGCATTGCAACAACAGAGAGATATGGATTTTTTTTTCCTTTATTATTCTGCTAGAAAAACCTCGAAAATTCAGGTTTATTTTCTCCTTAAACTCTTGCAGACCTACTTGTATATTTGGTGCAGGACATTTATGCACTAGAAATTCCAGTCCTATGGTGAGAGTGGCCTGGTTCTCCCAAAGGATGTGGCATTGCCATGACTGCACACACATGGCCCCAGCTATGTCCCAGTACCTTGCAAGATCTCCTGCAGCTGATTTTGCCACAGAGGGAATGGGAAAAGGAGCAGAAATGGGTTCCTGCATTCACAGGGCTGGTGTGAGCTCAGGGAAAGGCTGGGGTGAATTCCCAGCTGGAGTCAGTCCCACAGCCCTTGATGTCAGCGGATCTGCGCTGAAGAATTGCAAACTTGAGCATATTTGGATCACACGCTGCTTCTTTATGGCTCTATAGATGTGACAGAGCTCCTGTTGAGTCCCAGCTGCTCTCACTTTCCCGTTCCACCGAGCAGATCCCCAGCCAGGGTAAAATTGTGGAAGATGGCCCAAACCACGGCTCTGCCCCCTGGCACAGAGGAACAGCTGAACTCCCTGGGAGCCGCGAGAGCCTGAACGGCGCTGCGCAACAACCACGCAGCAGAGTCAGAAACCAGCAAATATTCCAGCCTTGGAAATGTCTGGAATGAGCTGCAGAGCCTGGATGGCCGGAGGAGGCTGCGCAGGCTGCGGGCTGTGATTTATGTTTGCTTCCAGGTGCAAGTGAAGTTTCCATCCCCCATATAGGCTGGAGCTCTGTGCTACAGTCACAAGAGATTAAAATTCCTGAGCGTTTTCTGGAACTATCAGCCCCGCTGAGGAAGGAGCATGGGAAGCACTGTTTGTTTGGTGCTTACAGGAGTCCTTCACAGATACAGATATTTTCTCAGCGTTTCGTATTAGCATGAATTAAAATATTCCATTTGGGCGAGGTGTTATTTTAGCGAATTTCCTGCAGACTCTCTTCAGCCCATTCCTCGGTGAATGGTGAATAACTCTTCAGTGGAGCCCGGCACTTTCAGCCCCTGCTGCTTAGAATGGCTCCCTGCTTCTCAAGTATTAATTGTATCTGGTTATGTTTAAATGTCATTAAAATATGCGGCAAGTGATCTACGGGGATTCATATTTCTACCAAAAATCGAGCCTGCACCTTAACTTCCCGCTGCAGGAATCTGGGATGGGTTTTTCCCGCTGTGCCTGTTGCAAACATCTGCCACTTCTGAACGCTGAATAGAACCCTTGCAACCCGAATTTTAACATTGTAACCCAACGCTTTTAAGAGAGAATATTGCTATTTTATTCACAAACTGTTTCAAGAAAGGAACGGGGGAGCAGAGGCGAGGAAGGAAGCCAAGAGAGCTTTGAGTTGCTTTCTGTTTTCAAGTGTCTTGGGGAGCGCGGTGCCAAGAAAAACAGAGTCCAGAGCAGTGAGCAGCGGGGAGATCCTGTTACAGCAGCCCAGCACCTCGGGAGATGGGGCTGCCTCCGGCAAGGAGGAAAGAAGGGCAGGAACGGGGACCTGGCTGCCTCTGCACCCCAGCAGCTGCCTTTTGTGGGGGGTTGATGGCAGGGACCCCGTTCTTCACGCGACGGCAGCTCAGCGGGTTGATCGTGTGGGCAAGACAGGCAGAATTGTCAGAAATGGGTGGCTGGGGAAAGGGAGAGGGCTCAATATTATCAGAATAATAAGCAAAAGTAGGAGAAGTGTAAGTGAACTTACACGTGGGAATGCAAACTGCTACACAGCCCGTGCGGCCAGCTCTGGGGTTTAGAGCTTCACCAGCGAGCTCACAGTAAGGGAAGGAAAAGAAAGACAGCCTTTCCTCAGCACAGATGTGTATTTTCTCTGGGTGCATTTGTTAGTCTTACATGAGAAAATGAGTATTTTTGTCTAGTAAGGGTACAGATTGTGGAAAATCGCTTAGGACAAGTCAGCAACTCACTCACCCTATACATTTGTAAAGGGAGTTTGGAGAGCCTACAAAGCTCCTATTTATCCCCCTTTTAAAAAGAAGGCAGGGCTGCAAGTCCTTCCAGACAGGCAGAGAGGGAATGGGAAAAATGCAGAGCACATATCAATGAGCCTAAAGATGGAGTCTGGTCAATGCCAGACTGTCCCTCACTTACACATGCAGTCTGTGTCTTTCAGAGGAATGATAAAACACAAGAAGTTAAATTAAAAAGCAAAACTTGTGAAGCTGTTGTAAGCACTGACACCAGGCTGGCCATTGCCCCGTGCTGGCACTGAGAGGGGCAGAGCTGGTGAGCCCAAGGGGCCAGGCCAGACCCCATGTGTTCCTGAAGGATCGTTATTTTATGAGGGGTCAGGGCTGGAGCAGGTGGTGTGTGAACTTTCCCAGGGGGCAGTGACCTGCAGCAACCCTGCTATTCCTGTCCCTCCTGTCCCCAAGGGCAGCTGCCACTCTGCTGGTGACAAGGACGGCATAGGTTGGGAGTGCCAGCGACGGCACAGGACACCTGTGGTGTGTGAAACAGAGGGACAACGTGGAAAGCAAAGCTGTGCTGTTTCCTGACAGAAAAATGTGGCACTTCAAGGGTCTTACAAGCACAACAAACTCCAGATTTATAGGGTCAAACTCCAGGGACAATATGGCCCTGGGACCCTAAAGCCACCCTGCCTAACGAATAGAAGGTTTTTGTGCTGCCCTGGGAGAAACAGGGACTGCTGAAAGCACCCAGAGGCCTCGATGGCCCTGCCCAACCTCACCTGGGCTCTCTGGCCACACCACCCACAGGCCCAGACTCCACTTAAGCTCAGCTTTGGGGCTTTATCCCCTTCCTGAGCCCTGTTGGGGCTGTCCTGCTGCCTGTCCCTCTTCCTGAGGTGTTTGGGCTTCTTGGCTTGACCATGGTGCTGCCTCACTGCCTTGGAGATCACCAGCTCTCGGTAGGACATCTTGTGGTTCAATTTTTAATGGGGTGTTTTACACTGCTATCCAAGTGGCATTTTAGTTGTATCAGGTCAAGATTTGCTGTGTGTTGCTGGATGAATCTTGCTGGGGTTTGGCACTTGGCCTGTTACGTTGGTTGCGTCCTAATGAGCCTCTTTGCTAAGGAAAAGACAAGGAACGGGCACAAAAATGATTTGGAAAGGTTGTGCTTCATGGTGGGTGGAAGTGCTCGGTGCTGTGGGGCAGTTCCAGGCCCACAGTTAAATCCTGATCCAAGCCTTTCTGGGAGACATTGCAATCTCTTAGAAATGCAGGTTTCTCCTGGAAGGGGAGGCGACACCAGCCCTTTCACATCCTTTAGCTGGGGGGACTGTCTGAGCTCTTGGCAAAACTTGGAGCAGTTCAGGTTTGTGCCCACAGTCCCAAGCTGCCAGAGATTACTGGGGAAGCATGAGTGATAATTTGCTTTAGGCATTTCCATGAGGTTTCAGTCCATGAACTGCCCCTCTGAAACTGCTCCAACCATCCTCTTCCTCCCTTCCACTCGAATTAGGGGAACCATTCTGTGGCCCTGGCCACTGGGGTACAGACAAAGCACTTTGTGGATGATAAAATCACTGACAGAATTGCCAAATACTCCCCAGAGCATTGAACCAGCACTGTCTGAACTCACAAGGATCTTTATTGTGGTTTCCCTGCCATGAAATTGCTGGATGTTGCTGCTTATTTCTGAACACAGCAAAAATAGCCAGTGCAACTTGAATGGGTTTTGTAAAACTGGCTTAGCTTACAACTAATCCTTTAAATCTATATGGAGACAGGAGATTCCAGTGGTTGGAGCACAGAAGTAAGATCCAATAAACTGGTTTCTAGCACTGCATTCTGCCCCTTGCATCACCCTCCCCACCAATAGATCTCCCATCTGTAAAAACACTGCCAGCATCACTCAGCCACCTTTCTACATGGCTGGGATGTTCTGATGAAAAGGGATCTTAACATGTGAAAGACATTAATGAAACTGCAGAGAGAGTAAAAGGCATCAGCCAATATCCAGCCAGAAACACATTAACTGTAGTTGCTCACTGCTGGCCCTCTCACAGAGTACTTTGCAAGATAAGGTACAAAACACTGCAAGCAAGCAGTCCAGAAACCTAAATCTGAACTCTGATTATCAAGGGAGAGCCAATTATTTGGGATTACAGAAGTTAATGCACTTCAGGATTGATTAAGTGAAAGACTGTTCTGAAAAAAACCCTGTAATTAAAAATATATGTATTTTTTAAGAAGCTTTTCTTACTCTGAAAGCCTTGTATACAGTAGTGGGAGGAAAGCTTATGTTATATATGTGTGTGTACATACACTACCCAAATTCTGCTATCAATTACAGATACAAATCTGGAACAGCTCCAGTGCTATTTGCATGAGCCTAAATTAGAGCAGACTGGGGTTTGTTAACGAGGTGTGTGAGTTCAGTGCTGTTTGCTGTTCTGTGAATCAGAGACTTGTGGAAATCAGCTTTTCATACTGTGGAAATCAGCTTTTCATACTGTGGAAACCAGCTTTTCATATTCACTGGTGGTATCAGTGCTTGAGGGATCTCTTCTGCTCTCCAGCACCGACTGCAGTTGTAGTACATCCACTGCCCAGATTTTAATATTCTCACCTATGAAAACTCTGGTTGCTTGAATAGGATACGATGACAAGTACTTTGTGTGTATGAACATCACTTGCTGGTCAATCTCAATACTTTTATTAATTTTATTCTGATGTCCCCACGTGTATTGGATTATTCACCCTGTTTCCTAGCCAACGTTCAAGGTCTTGATTGTTTTCCAAGGTAAAACTTTGGGTTTGTCTCTGAATCACTGAGTGGGTTTTAGCTTAAATATGGCTTAGTAAGGTAACTAGAATGATATGCAGCTGGAAACATGAGCTGTATTTGCAGAATCCTAATTACTGAACCAAGTAATACTAAGCACTGATAGATGTTTGCACAAGAAGGCTTGATACACACATGAAGTGCCTGAAAATTAATTTCTTTTTAACAAATAGTATCAATGCTGTTCCTACTTTCATTCCTTACATGCAGCCAGTGCCAGCTGTGCTTTACCACATTCAGATGGCACTCCACATACCACAAAAATATAGTTTGTGACCAAATTACAGTGTAGTAACACTGAGATTATGCAGCCATTGAGGTCAGGAAACATAAAATAACATCTTATAAATAACTCATTACATCAGCTCCTAGAGGTAAGGAGAAAGGCAGTAATAAAGGATTTAAGCATTACTCATTTTTCATTTTATTCTTGCTATAAAAATCTATCAAATTTTCAACTATTTTTGTGAAAAGGTGGAAAGACAGGGTGGGTTAAGCTCTTCCACTGGTGTGGAAAAGGAGCTGCATTTCAATCATCCAATGGTGAAATGAATTTCTCCAGTTCTTAAAACTCTCATTTTGAACAACCTTGATCAGTACCAGAAATGAGGAGAGGAAGCTGACAAAGTGTGTTCAGCTTAATAAACACAGTTACATTTTATAACAGGCCAGCCTTGTGTGGCTTAGATGGTGCAAGGAAAATAACTGACACGGCAAGGAAGTGTGAGCTGGGTTTGTCAGAACACACACAACCACACATGCACTGCTCAGGACAGCACAGTGACACTCAATACACTGAAGTGACTTCTGAGTGTCATTTCAATTTTTATTCAAGCCTTAAGCTGCAGTGATTTTTAAACAACGAGTTCCCTGCAGATAAATGAGAAGTTGATTCAAAGCTAACAAGGCAAACTCATCCTTCAGCGTGCTCAGCTTTTTAGCTCATTTCTGAAAGAAAACATTCTGCTGGTTTAAGGAAAGCAGCTGGTTTGTGTTTATAAAATTTGCATTATCTTTACTTGGAACTGGATCATCGGCCTCGGGTTAGAAACTCTGGAAAGATTTCACTGGCCCTTTCCGAGCTGATTTCCGTCAGCATGTTTCCTCACCCTGACTGCAGCAGCAGGATGGACCATGGGGTCACAATTTATCCTTGATTTCCACCAGCAGAGGTGAATACTGAGAGCAGCACTTCAGGAAAGTTGCAAGGTGTAGTTCTCAAATACTAACTATGGTAGAAGTGTTCAAATCATCCTAATTGTTACAGGATGAGAGGATTGGCTTTATTTATTCACTTGTGATTTTGCTGTAATTTTTTCCCTTGTTTTTTACATTTTTAACTTTACAAAATCCTGCTAGTAGGGTGCCCTTCCTCTCTTTATTCCTATTATGAAGTAATGAATCAAGTCCTAATTGCCATTAAGTCAAAACCAAAACAAAGGCAACTTCATAAATTGAAATAACCAAAAATCAGGAAATCAACAGCTAAAAACTGCAAAGATACACTTACATATCACTGTTGTATCAATTATAAGGGTGGTCTGCTCTCCTGACCAGGGACTGAGGGGGTTTTTGTACAAACACAGACAAGAGACACCAGAACCGCAAATCTGGGTCTGTGTTTTTTGCAATGACAAACACGTTTTAGTCACCATCAACACCAAATCGCCAAAATATGGTTTATGACAGTTGAAGGTTTTGCTGACGTAAATTGTGTCTACATGCCCCAAAATCAGTAATAAAAACAGCTGTAGGGGAGTTTGTTTAGCCACCAGGAGGATGGAAGGGGTGGCAAGAGCCAGGGTGAAAGCACAGTACCTTGGGCAGTTAGTGACAGGCAAGGCTGAGATGTCATTTCTTGCTGTTCTGGGATACCTCCTGGCAGAGTAAACCAGGGACATTTTAGCTGTACACTTGGTGAAAATCGCTCTTACAGCTGGTAACTCCTTTTGTTTAACACCACCAGCAATTGCTCCATGACCCAGGCAGCACCATGCAGAGCCCAGCCCAAGCCCAGCTAAAGAGATGACAGCCTGACCATTTACTTCCACGGCAGCTGGACAAAAGCCATCACTTTTATTTCTGAAAACATTCTGGCTGTGTGTCTTGACTGAGTCAAATGGAATGTTCTTACAGCAACAAATGCCCTTAAATATTTCAGCACAATTGGATTACAATTATTTCGGTGTGCTCAGCCCTGGAGACACTCATGTATCCATAGCAGAGGCTGAGTGCAATAAGATCCCACAATAGGAAGGAGTTTTTCTCAAGAATGTGGCATGATTATATGTATTTTTTAAAGCTCCTGAGGGTGAGATGTTTCAAGTCTGCAGATGTATGCATCTATTTTGGGAAAGCACTAAATCATAAAAACATTGCCCCGAAAGTTGTGTTCAAGATGTGTGTACATGTGTATCCTTTTGTGTGTGTTATTTAACAGTTCATGTGACACATCTGGTGGTCATGAGCTGCTTTATCTGGGAACATTTGCTCAGGTATTTTGAGGGACTCTGGAGTTTGCTGGTAACCAGAATGATATTTGATAATGCAGACCTAAACTGGCCTTATGTTGCTTCCATGAGAGACAGGAGTGTGAACATTTGAAAGGTTATTCCTTCGCAGGTCACACTTCCATGGAGCATTTTGGATGTTTTTGTCTTGGGGATATTTCTCCAACTGGCCACTTCTGAAGACTGAAACATTGAATAGCTCTGCTTAAAGAGAATGTAAATTATCTCCATTTGACATTTGCTAGCAAAGGTTTGAGTCATTTTGCCATACACCTGTCTGGCTTAAATTTGTTTCCTGAAATAGTTAAGCCAATACATTGGCTTAATCATTGAGTATTTTCAGGTTTTGATACTCATAAATATTAGCATAATTTGCAGCATGTAACAATAGGAGGGAAAAGGGAAGGTTTTGTTGTGTTAAATTCCTCCTGCCCCAAAGTACTTGTTAGGTTTCCCTGTGAGAGGTGCAGGAAGAGAAAAGTATGGATCTTTTGGTCAGTAGAGTTCTAAAATCCTCTGTGCCTGAGGATCAACAAAGCCCACACTGGACTGTTTCATTGAAGACAGCACTGTCCTGAAATGCTCTGAAATCCTTCTGTGTGTTAAGCCTGACAGGTTGGTACCACCTGCCTGGGGCCTCAGCCAAACCCAGATTTCACATGCAAGTGTGATTTTCATGAATCACTGAACTGTTGGCAACCAAATGTTTTCTGGATCGTGCTGCTGAGAGCACAGAGCTGTTTTCATGCTTAAACTTTGTTTCTAACACTTTCTGGTAACTTCTGCTTATTTTAAAAATTGAGATGTACAAGGGAGATGAAATAATTAAAACAGGCTGTGAATGTTCTGGATCATTAACAAAAGTATTCATGGCATTAGTCTAAGATATTTTCAAGAAAATATGGTGTTATTCATTCACTATAATGCACTGGAGTCAGTGAATGGATGAAGAAAGTGACTGCAGATCACTGGATTGGGTTGGCACACAAAGTCTCACTGACTTCAGCTGAGAATCATTTCAGTCCCTGCTTGTTGGGGGTCTGCATTTTTCATTTCACTGCATTTTCTGTAAGTAAGAAATATTACTGTTCACTCAGGACTCAAAAGAACTCCCTGTACTTGAGGGTAGGACTTCCTCCATGGATTTGCTCATGGATCCTCCCACTTCTTCCTTTGACTCTGTTACCTCTGTGTATTTACTTTTCTTGAGCTCTGTGAATATGAAATTGTGCAGATATTCGAGTCAGACCTAAATGTCTCAAGGCAAAGATTCACAGCATCAGTTCTGGCTCTGATACTTTATTTTTGATGCCTGTAGGAAAATCCTGAGCTTTCTTGCAGCCTGCATCCCTTGGTGGCTGGCAGCCAAAGGATGAGTGTGACAGCCTGCTGTCCCCTGTGACAGTGGCAGCTTTTCCTGTGAAGTTCCTACATCACTGTTAGATAGATTCCCATGTCTAGGAAACATTTACAGACCTGCTGGGCAATCAGGACTTTTGAAAGGCCAGGCTTTTGCCTAGGAACCTTAACAAATGATCACTGACTGTAGCAATTGATCTATTTTCTATATTATGAATACTTTTATTTCATTCTGTAAGGGCACACTATATTTGTACACATTTCCCTGCTGGAGCAGGTCTCTTCCACCCTGCCCTGTTCTGTGTTTTTTGGTGATTTAAGTATGAACATGCATCTTTTGTGCTGGAATTGTTTCTGTTCTACTGCAGGACTCTGAGACACTTTTTGCATAAAGCCCAAGTAGAACAATTATAGAGGCTCCAAGATGACATATGTGAATAACAAACAAAACATAATTCTTCTCCTCTTGCATTATATTGTCATAGATTTCTTGAAGTGTACTAGTGTAAACTTTTGTAATTAATAGAAAATCATCATCAAATACTTGCAATTAACTAGTATCTAGTGTTGGGAACTATTGCACCAATCAAAGTGGTGTTCTGGAAGCCTTCATGCAGTGATTTACACTAAGTTTGCCTGGAAAGGGCTGTGAAGATGCCTTTTGAGGAGAGCAAAGAACAATAAATCAGGCTACTTTGGATTTGATTTTACAACTGGAAAAGATTACACTGATCTTGACAAAACAGAGAGGCCAGTGCTCTGATGCAAAGAATTTGATGGTTACCACTCATTTTTGTCATGGAGAAGAAACGAGCAAATTGTCCATATGCTTTTAAATAGTACTGTCAACATACTGTATTTCTAAATCAGCCTAATCCCCTTTGCTATAAATGGAAACCATGCTTTTAGTATTTCTGGTGGGAACTAGTTAACTAAGTGCTAAAACTTGCCAAAATGCATTTTCTATAAAAAAAGGAGCTTCATGAATCAAAAGCTGTGTTCAGCTGCACATAAATAGGCTCCCAGAAAAACGTATGCCTTGTAATCACATCTTGCTAGTCTAATACCTTGTATAAAATCCAGAAACTATTTTTTGCATCTGACAATGTTTACAACATGGAGCCTGAAGTCTGCCCTCCTATAGTTACTGCTGGATACAACTTTGTTTATGGCAAAAAAACTGAACAGGCTTCCTGTTTACAGGAAGGATATTTATCTGTCAGGTGAGCACCAAGTGTCCAATTCCAGTCCCCTTTTCTGTGGGAAATAGGATGTGAGAAAATATGTAATCCAAAGTAGAATGTAAATTGTCTGTGAACTTGCATGAGGCTCGACATCCAGTGAGGATTATCCCTCAGAGTTTAGACCTTCCATGCAAGGACAAAACTTTGTTTATCACTGTGTGGCCTTGTTTTATGGCTGTGGAGGCAGAGACTGCTCGAAACCAGAGAGAAATCTCAGCTGCACACAGAGCAGGTGCTGGATCAGTATTTTACTGCATTACCTGGAGCAAGGAGGCAAAAGAAATGGCAACGGGGGTTGTGTGGAATTTGTGGAATTAGGTTTTAAGAATCTGGACAAATTGTTCCCATTGAAGGCAAAACAAGAGGGATGCTCCTGTGAATTGGACTTGGTTGGACTGGGCACTCTGGTGTTCAGCCTTTAGATTCCCTCTGGTTATTCTGGCCTGACACACTGCAGGTATATTTATATCCCACAGGGTTTCCTGTGCATTATCAGGTGCTTGTTTTGCTTTCAGCTGGAGAGGCCCTTTAGAGGGGAGGTACCTTTTACTATCCACTTGACAGCAGTAGATTTGATGGATGTGATTTACAAAGGGGGGGAAAAAATGGAGTAAGTGCTTGGAGCTGATTGACAGCTGCAGTAAATCCAACCCAGTCTTTGAAGAGAAATAACGAGTGGTGGGGCAGATGCAGCCCCATCCCTTCCCTCTCTGTGGAGGCATTTCAGCTTGTGAACAGTGCCCTGACTTTCTTCATGTGCAGCTGAAAACCAAACAGATGGTTCTGCTCAATGAAAACAAGTGGGAATCACTGTCAGATGAACCCAGATTAAAACCAGAGAAGAAATGTGACCCACTCGGGTGCTGTGGCACTGCCGCCCTCCCACCCAGCACTCAGAGCCTCCTTCCTCCTCCCGGGCTCTGCTGGGCTCCCTGGCAGCAGGACAGCAGGAAATGTTCCTGTTAAGGATGATGTACGATCTCCAAACACTTTGCTCAAGAAGAAGTTGGTATTGATGTGATTATTTGCTGTGAAGAAGGCGCTATCGCTGCGTGGCCTCGTGCCCAGCCTTTGTACGGGAGACACGGTCCTGGCACAGCCTCTGCTCTCCTCCTCAGAAAGCAGGAGCTGAAGTTGTGCAGCTCTCTGATAAACAAGGAACCCTGATGTAATGCAGTTTGTCTCCTTTTTCACTGCTTGTTTTCCCAGGATTGTTATCCCTCCTTCTCCAGGGGTTCAGCTCGCCTTCCCTGCAGGTCAGAGCTCCTCCTGCCAAATGCACTGGGTGGGAAAGCTGACTCCTGCAATATTCAAATTCCAGTGCCTCTGCCAGTTCCTCTGTTTTACAGGACCATATCCAGCAGAGAGTGAGCCCTTGGAAACCTACAGAATCCCCCCTCAGCATGGATTATTTTAAGCAGCAGAATAGAGGGATCCTGTGTATAACATCAGGTGTTGTCCAGCCCAATGGCTGCAGCTTTCCCTTAGGTGCAAGGCTTTGTCAGACACATCTTGAATTCACTGGAACAGCTGCAGCTCTTAAATCCCACAGGAAGCTGCTTTGGGTTTCAGGATAGAGTGAGACCAGCCTCTAACAGGCTGCTGACCCTGTGAGAACAGCCCCTCACAAAATTAAGCTTTTTGCAATAAAACCGCATAAGGAGATGACTGCATTACAATCATAAAAGGTGCAGTGCTTGAATTACTGATTGAAACTCTTCAGAAATACATTGCTTTGTACATGTGCAGTTTATACAGATCCTGAAATAATTTATAATCCTGCTTTTAGGTAGTGACCAAGATGATCAGTGTGCCAGTCCAGTGCCAGTCTGGGGGTTGATGTCACATCTGATACGTTTCCTATCTGATTTCCATGAGTCTGTGATATGTAATATCCATCACATCTTAGTGATCTGCTGCAACACTTGTCAGCTTCTTTACAGAGCACAAAGAAACCCAAGGAAACGTCCTGGTGCACTGCTGATGTTTAGCCAAACATGCAAAGCTGGTAATATTTAGCAAATGCTGCTCCAAAACCCCAATGGAGTTGGTAGCAAATCTGATCTGAGAACTTGCTCTTCCAGAGAAACTGCAACTCCCATTTACAAAACCCAAATCTTAGTCTTCATCCATTTACCCACAGATGTAGAATTTATTTTTTGGAAGGGTAATGATATCATCTAAAAAAGTAATGAAATAACATGGCTGAACAGCCAAAGGAAGGAACGTCGCTGTTCTAGGAGAAAAAAGGAACAGTTGCAGAGTTTTTTTCTGCACAGCTTTGCTCAGAAGGAGCTGAAATGCTTTGAGTAAAAGTCTGTGGGGCTGCTCTGTGCAGCACTGCTAAAGGTTAAGTTGCTGGCTGTCAGGGCTCAGTTATCCATCACATTTCTGCTGGGGGAAGGGAGCACCAACTGCTCCTTTTCCAGCTCTGCAGCCAGACTCTAAACAATTTCCTGCACTGGGCTCATGTAAGAGACTGAACTGTTTCTAACACAAGGAATGCAGTTAACTACAGCTGATAGACAAATACCTTTTCTTATCACTAATGGATTACAACACTTGACTGCAAAAGCAATTTAAACCTTACAAATGGCATATTCAACCCCCCAACAGCAGCTACGCAGGGAGAATTGTTGTTACAGCAGCTTTTCATTACATCTTTGAATGTCTGCACTGAAAGTTGATTGTATTTTTGTTGAAGAATCAACAATATAGCTTTTTATCCCCTGCATCTCTGGAAATGATAGTTTCATGAGAATATTCTGTAGCTGTGGACAATATTTCATGTTTAGCAGTTCATACTGACACTCAGCAGCAAAGCAGTGATGGCTCAGGAACAGGTTAATGAAAAAAATCACTATATTTATTATATTATATATCACTGGATATAAGGACCTGTTTATGCTCTGGGGATTTTCTGCTATTAGCAGAGTCCTGGTTTTATGTTGTTCTATACTTACCCTACTAAAATCCCAATTACTGACAGGTTATCTCAGCCACATCAGCTTCACAGTAAATCTGTGACTACACAAATCAACACTTTCTAACATAAAGCACAAACATTTCTTTTCCATAATCTTATTTGAATTATGAATAACAGCTCCTAACCTACAAAGGTATATTTGGCATAAATCATGTCCCTAAGTTGAAATGTGTTATTCCAATATATTGAGCCAAAATCATCCTGGAAGTCATGGGTTTCAGCACTCTGGGGAAGTAGAAACAAAGATTTAATCTGAATTTGGAACCTCACCTACTCAATGACTACCTCATAGTTCTGGGTGAAATTAATTGCAAAGGTGCATCCTTTTCTAGCTAGTGGCACAAGTCAAAACTGTTTATCAACTCCTCCAGGCTGCAAAACAGCATGGATGGGAATCCTGGGGTTTGGGGGGAGGCAAGAACGTGGAGAGAGCAGAGCATCCAGGGACAGAAAGCAGAAAATCAATGAGCAGCTTTTTCTGCACAGAATTCTACCTGCACTGGGTCTCCTTCCTTTCTACTCTGTAGCCTTTAAAATCACAGTGTGTGTGAAACACCATCACTGAGAGTAACAGTGGTTTACACCTTTTTCACATTAAATAAAACAACCAGACAAAAGAGAATATGGCCCATGGGAAAAATTATCTGATAATAGGGAAAATTTATCCGAAATAGGGAAAATTTATCTGAAATTATGGTTTCTTCTGAGTGTGACAATCCCCATGAGATTGTCTGAAAGTTCTACTTCGATTCAGTGACTCCTGGATTTGTGAGGAGTGTCTGGTCTGGATCTTAATTTTTCGGCTCCCCAGAATTAGTGCCCCAGCATGTGGGGAGTAGTTCTGAGCTGCAGGTCTCCGGCTCCTCTGCATTTTAGGCAGCATTCCATCACTCCTCTGCAAGCCATCTTCCCCTCTATAAATACCAGCAGCTCTGGGGCTGAACTATCTTTGGTTAAACCAGCAGTGACGTGTCAGTGCACAGATTATGGACCTCAGCAGATCCTTGCTGGGTAATGGCTCAGTGTTCAGCAGACCCCCAAACACATTCCCTGAGAACACCCCCATGTGCTGGCATTTCCCACCATAAACCCTCAGGTTTCAGCACCAATGTCAGGCCATGACACTGAATCCTTACCCAGCCAGCCTTTTTGGGGCAGGCTGGTTTGGAGCCCGTTTTTTGGGAGCGGGTGCCATTTGTTGGAGCCTGCCCTGAGCTGTCACATACCTTCCCCATCACAGAACAGCTGCCAGACTGATATAGTCCTGCCCCACAGCCCTGCAGAGCTCATGTGCCCCCACTTATCTCCCCAGGGGCTGGAGCTGCTGATACCAAATCACTAAAAATGGCAGCAGAAACAGCAATTCGGGGCTGATCTGACAGCCAGGGCTGAAGGGAAGCCACAGCCCACCCCACCCTGCATTCCTTGGACACCCAAATCTCCCTCTGGGACCCTTAGGTATACACAGAATAAATGCTTTCTCCATCTGGAACAGATGCACATTGCGCTTTTTTATTTAAAGGGGTAGTATTAATTGTTGTTAGAAACAATCAAATACAGCAAGCTATAGCTGAATACATCATTCCTGGATAAACCAAACTTTAATACAATTGGAATTTTAAGCAGCTGTTATCCATGCCATGGATGATTCCCACTCATCATGGGAATGCAGGTAGAGCTTGTTTGCAGGGTATAGAACTGCAGGCACTCTAGCTATGGCTCAAGAAGAATTCTAACAATCTAAGTATTTGTTTTCAAGACTTTTCTGAAAAGATTCCTATGTGGTCTCAGACTTCTTCTCTCTTAGTCTCAAGGTAGCTGATTTATATTTTAAGGATGAGTAAAATTCTAAAAAGCATTCTGTTATTAATGAAGGGATATTTTCCCTCATTTTCTCTCTCTTTATGCTGTGCCCTAATTCACTGATTCCAATTCTCTCAGAACTGGTTAGCTAGTCTGGTCTAGAATAACCAAAAAAAAAACCCCAAAACAGTGTAGGTGTGACCTATACTTTAATATAAGCTCAGCTGGTGACACTGAAAGTGATGCCTCCCTAATCCTTCCCCTGACTAGCTCAGCATACAGGAATTTATGTCACATGTGTCATATACTGAATTTTTAGAATTATCTCTCTAAATCTTAGTCTAGACAAAGGCACTGTGAAACTACCACAAGCTTCCATCTGCACCCAGGAGCAGCACTAAAACAACCTGGAGAGGATTACAGTTGTGGATTTATTCCCCCCTCCAAGGGAAGCTGCTGCCTTTGTGGTTAAGTCTCTCCCTGGACTAAGAGCTTGGGGTCCCAGCCCTGCCTTAGCCACGAAAGTGGGTAAACAGAGCTTCTGCGAGTCAGTTCTGACAACAATTGTGACAGAACCCCTCTTGGCTTTGCCCTGCTGTGCATTTTGGAAGATTTATATTCCACTTGATTTGAGGTGAGCTCTGCTGACAATGGGGATTTGATGTCTGGGAAGGTCCCCAGGCACTACGGCAGTAAAAGATGATCAGACAGCAACAGATGAGGAGCCACAGCCTGGGGTTTTGTGTGAATGTTCTCTGGTGGGTTAGAGGTTGAGCGGGACAGGAGAACATTCACACAAAGCCTCGGGTTTTGTGTGAATGTTCTCTGGTGGGTTAGAGGTTGAGCAGGACAGGAGAACATTCACACAAAGCCTCGGGTTTTGTGTGAATGTTCTCTGGTGGGTTAGAGGTTGAGCAGGACAGGAGGTGCCCACCCTCTCCAGGGCAGCCTGTGAATGATGTGTGAAGCCAAGACAAGCCCTCACCTCGATGGGCAGCCCCGTTTTGTACCTGGGGAGCTGCTTAAATAAACCTCAGGATTCTGCTGGGTCCATATGAGTCCATAACCCCTCAGAGGGCCCGTGGCACTGACACAGAGCTGCTTCTCAGCACCTCCTCCAGGCATGGGCTGCTCTGAGGATGTGAGGAAGCCAGGGATGGAAGGAGCCAACGCTCTTTATCCCAAAGCAACAGTTGTCAGGAGTAACAAGCCGGCTGTAAAACTGTCAAGTATTTGATGCCTGTGTAAAATGCTGTTATTTCCCTTCTGTTGCTCAAGTCTGTTCTGCTCCACTCACCCCACTCAGTTCATTTCTCCACTCAGCACTGGCAGTAGTAACACAATTAATTTTAGCAGGCTCTTGTTGTTACCAGCATTTGATCATTTTCCTTTCCTACCTCCTCCCCTGGAAAAAGCAGTGTCAGTGTGACTGTGCTGACTGCAGCAGGGAAGGTTTGTAAGAGCTGAAGGCATTCCATGAGAACTGTGTGAACTGTGATGGGAACAAGCACAACTCTTTTTGGATAAGGATTTCAGACTTGGACTGTGTGGGTTTCAGAACTGACAGTGGGCACTGCAAAAGAGAACCATGAAAGCTTCACATGTGACAATTTCTGAGGTGTATTTGTTGAAGTATATTCTTGTATTCCTGTAAGAAATAGGCAGGGAGATTTTTTCAAACCTCTCTGACTCTGCAGGGCTGAGGGCAGCCTGAGTTCAGTTTTTAGGCAGTAGTTGTGCTCTTGCTGGGTCTTGGGGCTCAAATCTGGTGCCATCCAGAGGAACAATAAAAACAACAGAGCAAACCTTAGTAAATTTTAAAGTCTCACCTCAGGCCACGAAAGGAATTGATACAGATTCAATGCAAGTATAAAAGTTCATAAAAGTTTGTGTAAGAGAGACCTCGAGAACAGTGTGTATCTTGCTGGCTCATCCAGCTCTGTCACCAGGAATCCTTTAACTGCCCAAGTTCAAGCTGAACATTTTTAAAGTGGAAAGAATTTCATCTATGGACTGGAACAAAAATATTTTAAAGCATAAACAAGACATCTGGTCATTGTGCTGCTGTTGGACATGAGGTATTTGTTTGCTCACACACATTTTGAGGCAGAAAGAACAGAAGTCACCCTTGCCCTGAGTGCTTATTACAAAAAGCAAGCAGAAATTATGTGCACAACTTGCTGAAACTCCTGTCTCACTAAATGAGAAATAATTCATGTGGCTAAAATGAAAACCTTGGAAAGACTGCAACTTTTCTGTACTGCAGTTTGACTCTAACCACCTGTTGCAAAGATTCAAAATAGTTTCCAGTGTCTTTCCACATCCCCGGGCTCAGTGAAAGGGCTCTCTTAAAAGGGGTGTTTGAAACAACCCCAGGCCCCACCTGGAAAGGAAAGTGAGTGTGAGCCTTCACAGCAGCCTGGCAGCTGCTCCTGTGGAATTCCTCCTCTACTGACAGGGGAGAAATGGCCATTTTGATTGATAACTGAAATCTTACCTTGGTTTAAGTGTGTGAAGTGAGAAATTTGCCCTGGTGCCTCCTACAATGGATCGGGCATCACTTTGCTTCATTGAACCTCTTGGCTTTTACAGGCTGATAACTGATTCTATCAGTACAGAACAGCCACTGCAGGAACATCTGTTTAACCAGAGAACCTTCAGTTCCACCTTCAAGAAAAATCAACTTTTCCTTCCTCCTGCAAACTTCCCTGGTGTCCCCTGCAGCTGTTCTCCCACGAAACAACAGATGGATTCACACTCACCCCAGAAGAGGAGATCACAACCCAAATTACATCCCCTCAGGGTTACCAAGGCAAGAAGGCTCTCACGTTTTGCTGGCTTGCAGCACAGGAAAGCTGCCTGTTCCACCAGCCAGGATGTGTCCACTTGGCCTCTGGACTTGTGCTCTTGGGTTCCCGAGTGACTGAGATGGAGATAAATGTGTTTGGGAATGAAAGGTTTTAGCCCCCTCTAAATTCCTCCACAATGTTCTCATGGAAGCTGAGAAGCCAGACAAACAGCAGTGAGGTGGAGCTGTTGTCTCTGGAAAATATTCTCAGTGAACTTCCAACTTCAGCTGACAGCTTTTTTATTTCTTTGTTATTTAAAGTTTTCCGTACACTCAGCTAAATGTCCTAAACTGATTGTGGTAATGCTCTGCTTTGAGTTCGGTGGTCCACAACGATCTGTGGTTTTGCAGTCAGATTCTCCTATTTTGGGACAATCTGTGAGTTGTAGGTGAGCAGGAATCCCCAGGGATAGAGCTGCCCCTTAATCAGATGTGTGCAGAATGCACTGTCCACAATGCCCCAAAGCAAACCAGATTATTTAGGGGTGTACGTGAATTTAAGTTAGGTAAATATTTCATCCAGAAGCGAATTTTAAGTTAAGATACGTCTATTTGTCACTAACTGAGACTTTATAGAAATAATTTATAAATAGTTTCTAGATAATTGCTTGTTGAGGTCCCAAAAGAATTTAAAACATCTTGCCCTGTGCTTCCTTCCCTAAAAAAGCCTCTCCTGGAGAGATGCATCCTTTATTTTCTTTCCCTTCCTTATCTAGTTATTTATTTTCTTTTCTTTTAACTGTAAAGTCAAGGAATTATGGAAAACACCATCTGAATATACACAGATTTTATAACAAGTTAAACAAGTTATAACAAGTTAAGTGTATAAAATTCAATTAGGTCTGTCTAGAAATGTCTGTCTTATGGCTTTCCCTTAAGTGGCTCCTTTGGCTTTATATTTTCTCCCATGTAAAGCTATTCCAAGTACCCAAGTGTTAACAAAATGGAATCACATTTTATTGTTCCACTAATTTTCCACTAAGCTTTCCCTTATTTGTTTGTTGCTGGGCTATGGCTTTTCTCGTCTTCAGAATTTCAATTACTCCCCTCTCAGGGTAGGTGGTCTGTAACACGAAACCATCAGGCAATCAGTTTTATGCTTTCCTTTCCAGCTCCAGCTTTCTTTTCCCAAACAACGGTAGGAAATCCTCTGTCTGACACAGTACAGGATAAAGAAAAACAAAAATCAGGCCCATTTGTGATTCAGAGATATGCTCAGTGCTCTTAATGCCTAAAATGCCCCGTGTTTCGATAAAACAAAATACTGTAATCCAAAGGCAATTTAAATGATGGACAAAGTAATGGCTGGGAGAGAATAACAACAATAAACTGGAGCTTTAGAACTGACCTTGATCTAGAATTGGTTGAATTTGCACATCCAAGCTAAAGAAAACTTTTAACTGTGGAGCTGAACTATAAACTTGAATAGAATAAATCCAGTTAGATCATGACAGGCACAAAAATTTCCATTCAGAGGAAAGTAATTTTAAATAACTTGGATGCCTGACAATAACACAAGTCTGCTGTCTCTCTAAATCACAAGGAGTGGTAGGAGCCAGTGTGTTTCAGTTGCAAAGTCATTACTCCAGGTTCCAAGCCTGTATCGACTCTGCAGCTAAAGACAGAAATTGAGATTTAAAATCAGGACTAGAAAATGGCTGCACTGTAATAAAATAACAGGAATATTCTGAAAAGAAAAAAAACGAAAACATTATTGTAATGTTTCATTTTCAAACATTACAATAGTGTTGCATTTCATTTGCTTAAAAAGGAAATATGTAATATTAAGGCAGCAACATAATACACTGTGGTTCACTTTCTCCTGTCAGAAATCTGCTTTATTGGGATAATAAAAGCAGTTGCAAATGTGAATATTAGCAACTGAAGGAAGCAGAAATTGAGCTGTTTACAACAACTGTGTTATTACGAAGTGGGAGACTGAACTAAAACTTGGTTTCCATAAAATTCTTCTCTAGCGTCAAATACCTCAATTTGGATTCTCCAATGATGAGTTAGTGTTTTAAGTCTTCAAAGGAGATGGAAAATACATTTGTGCCTGTCATAGATCAGCCACTTTGTCATTTGTAGATTATTTTCCCATATTTATGGACTCTGACACTGAGTGCCTAAGACCCCAGCTGTTGTTTATCTAATGCATATCCTTTAATTTAGTCAAATAAGTAGCAACTTTGGCTGTAGTAAAACAAATCCCTCACTTAGCCTGAATATTTAAAACATGCTTAAGTTTCCCCACTGTGAGACAACTTATGGGGCAGCTTCTGCTCACCTACAGATCCTATAGGCTTGCACAGAACCTCCAGTAATAGTTCCAATAAACAGTTGTAAATTTACATTTACATTTTATCCCCATGTTAGAACGGACCTTATGAATGTGGCCATCACTCCCCATAACCTCCCTTAGTGAAATCTTCCCTGCTGACTTCAGCTACACAGGTATCAAATTAATCAAACATTGTGCTCCTTACTTCAGGTCAGCGTTTGCCTTTCAGTTTTTAGCAACTTTTAAAATGCTGTCCTGCTCTCCCTGGCCACCCAGTTCAATTTCCTTGGAGAAAGGCCTGGCATGGCTTGAAATGTTGTGGTTTGCAGTTAACAAGTGATTAACACATGAAGGAGAGACACAAACAAAGGCATTTATTCTTTCAGCATGTTTCACTTGCACACTTCATTTCCCAGTCCTTTTCCCCCTGCAGAAGATGATGTACATCACCTGATTGCCTCGGAATATGAATGGCTGGGGGTGATTATGAGCCTGGTGGCAAAAAGTGGTCAGGACCTTTCCCAAGACCTCCATTTACAGCCTGCATTTGCATTTTCCTACAAGGATAAGTAAATTCTGCCATGGTTTATCGCTTCAGTGACAACTTCCTTGAAGCAGCCATGATAATTGCATTTTTTCCTGAAACGGCAGGAAAACACTTCCTAAGCAGTTAAAAGCTTTTGGGCTTTCTTGTTCTCCAAAGGTTTTCTAAAGGAGGGGAATTTAGTCCTTGAAATCAGACACAAACTAGAGCTAAGCACCAGTCTCTGCATCCTGTTCATATTGAACAGCACCTCAGGCAAGGGGATAAAAAAATGGAAAGCAAGTGATTTTTAGTTATTTGGGACAAAAGGGACAGAGCCAGTGACAAGTGTATCATCAGTTCTGACTGTGGGGTTCTGGTGCCTTTGTTCTGTAAATCTATTCAAATTATAACACAGCATTCAAACCAAGCAGAAAGTTTCAATAGAGTGTCACCCCAGTCCAGAGGGCTTTTCTCTTAGATTATGCACAAAATTCATTTCATCCCAAAAGAAACTTCACAGCATTTTCTCAGCCTCCTGCTCCTCCTATTTCTGCCTGAGATACTGAAGTGTTTCTCATTAATCCAATGAGTTTGGGTGTCTAACAAATAATCCCAGCAGGGTCTGGGGAAGGCAAGCTGGGAGAGGGAACTGAGCTGCAGAGTCAGAGCAGGGAAAGTGGCTTTCCATGGGCTGTAAAGCCTGGAGATGTGCTAGAGGCTGAAATGTCGTGTACTGCTCTCTCTGCCCCCCTTGGCTCCGTCCTGGGTTTGTAACTCGCTTCAACATCAGCTGCTCAGCAAGTCTGCAAATGCCTCCTCCAGTGGGGCAGCCAAAAACGGGGCAAAACCTTGCTTTTGGGTCAACTTAGACGCAGAGAAAGACAGAGGGCATTTTAATTAGCAGCACGACATACAACTGGCTGAAGTGAAGAAGGTTCTCACTGCTAGAGAAAGGTTTGTAATAGAAACGGTGAACAATTCCCCTGCTGCAGAGGAAACTTTGCCTACAAAGGTTTTAGGGGGAAAGAAGGAGGCTAAAATGAAGGGAAAACAATGAAAAGTTGTATTAAAAAGGAGTGGCTCAGGATGTACTGGCTCCTTCAAGCACGGGAAGGAATCACAGGGCTGGCTGTGTGAACACTGAAATTAAAACAAGAGTTGCCAACAGGACACTCCTGAGCTGGGCATGCAGCTGAAGCTCAGTGCATCTGTTTATCCCCAGCATCCAAGGGGCCAAAATTGCACTCCAAAATGAGAGTTAGGATTCTGGACAAGCTAGCAGGAAAAGGGAAATACCACCAGCAGAGAAAATACAAAAGCGAGAATGACATAAATTCCCATTTTATTCCCATTTTCTTGTGGTTAAGAGAACTGGCTCAACTCAAATATGGGAATATAACTGGGTGCAAGGCAGTGACTGTGGCTCCAAGAGGTGCAGCTTCCAGAGCTTCCCTGGGTGCCAACAGGCTTGGTTTTTCAGCAACATTTCATATTCCATGATATTATCACCACCTGGCTTTGTTTGTTTGGATTTAGGATGAACCAAGCTTTAAAGAGTCTGACACATGTGGGGTTTTTTTCACTCAATCATTTAAGAATTCTTTGTAACTACAGACAGGAAATTTCTTTAAGACTTACAAAATAGGAATGAATTCTGAATTAACTACAAGGGAGAGATAAATAAATATGGAGTCAGTGGAGTATCCTGATAAAACAAATATTTTTTTTTCTTTGCAAAAAACTTGTTGGGAAAAAAGTGCTGTACAGAAAAGGGGTTCTTTGTTCTTAGGTTTCGAAGAAGATGATAAACTTGGGGTTTTTTTTCTAAAGGGAAACACAACTAGGCAGAAAGCAATGGTTCATCTCCATATGTCACACATCTAGAAGAGGCTGATAATGTTCAGTTTCCAATTTCCATCCCCTCTGTCTGCAGATCAGGTTAGGTACTCGGGGATTTCCAAACAGGACCTGGTCTGAGCCAAGAGTCTGAGTCCAGTTTACATCTGGAGTGGCCACAGAAGCCTTGTCCTTCCCACCATGACTTTGTCCTTGGCAAACCACAATGCTTCTCCAGCCAAACCCATGCTCCCTGAAATACAGGCCCTAAAATCCCCTCAATTTCAGCCACAAAATATTTTTATTTTCTCCTTGACATGGTTTCTTATTTACAAGCAGTAATAGAGCTTGAAGTAGCAAAACTACAAATAACCACCTTATTCACTTAACTCATGAAAGCTCTGCCCAGAGCCCCTCACCATTTGCTGTCAGATTTTGGGCTTGAGAAAAGAGGCTTGTCAAGGTAAAGGAGAAAAAGATTTCTGTTTAGAAATCAAGTTGGAGAAAAACACTTTGGAGAAGGCTGCAAGGGTGGAGATCAGATGATATTTGTGTGTTTCTTTAGGAGGAAAAAGAAGTTATGCAATTCCAAGCAGTCATGTGGTATGGCAGCTGCTAAAGTTACTGCTAATTTTTATTAGAGCTGGCCAGAGCCAGAAAAAGGTCTGCTTTATAAGCAAGACCTTTTAAGAAGTAAACTAAATCTTCCTGAGCTGGGAGGCCTGCAGGACTGCGAGAAGAAAAAATAGCACTAAAAAGTTCTTTTTTTTTTTTTCTCCTTCCACCTTCAAATGATTCAGGAAACATTTTCACTCTCCCTTCCTGTTGCTGGTTTCTTTCTCATAGTCATCCAATCAATCAAACAGATGTACAATATTTACCAGTTTTCAGCTCAGACTCCTGCTCAGCCCAAAGGACTATTCATGTGCAGGACGTGTGTGAGCTTTTATTCACCCAAGGCAGACCCGTGGCCCTGGGCCCAGGCTCTGGCTGACCCTGCTGGGAGCAAGGGGCTGGATTTGGTGCTCTCCAAAGGTCCTCTCCAACCTCAGCCATGCCATGATCCTTGGAAACATCCAGTGATTTTATTCTGATAAAACAGGAGATGGGATTTTGGTACCCCCAACAGTCTCATGGTGTTCTCCAGGACTGAGCACCTGTGGCTCCTGTCTTTGAAAATCTGTGCAGGAATTAACCTTGACCCTGAGCCAGGCTCCAGCCCCAAACCTGCTCCTTGCTTTCAGCTTTGCACACTTCTGTGCCCTTCAAAGTCACGTGGGTGATGGCAAAAAAATAATAAAGATTAACTGCAAGCACTACAAGATAAAATTCACCACACTGAAGAGACCAGACACAGCTCTTCATATGTCACCTAATCTCTGTCCAAACAGAATTAATTTTGTACTGCTGTTAAATGGAGCATGTAATTAAGCTGTGGATACTCCTCTGGGGCTGTGGCTGGTAACTGTGCCAGTGGGAAAGGGCAGAGAGAAAAGGCTGCTGCAGGAATGCTGCTCCTGAGATCCACAGGTCCAGTCCTACAATAAGGAATCTATAAATAAGTGATATTTGTTTTTTAGGAGTATTTTAACGCCAGGCTCAATTAGACTACGGAAAAGGGGCTTGCACTAACAAATGACACTGTTTTCCATACTCTGCCTCTTTTTTCACCTGCTTCACACAACTGAAGCACATTTCTGAGTAATTTAAGCTGGAGTTGAGACACTTGCACCAACTGCACTCTTTGGGAGAAGGAACCCCTGGTCCCTCACCAAAGGGATGTCCCTTGTCACGCACACAGGGATGGGATGTGTCCCCACCATTTACTGCTCGGCCCACACAGCCCTTCTGTCGCTGTTGGACACGACAAGACTGACACAATCTCTGCAAAGTTAGAAGGCTGAATAATTTAAATTTATTAACAAGTCAACCCTTTTTATAGAGGGATACGACAGAGCTGGATCTAATTGGTCTTTGATTAACACACTATCACTATGATTAGCTAATTAAAATCAACACTTCTCTACATGTAAATAAGGTAACAAACACCAGCTGTGCAGATTTGTTTAAATTCTTTCTTCGGGTTGTTTTGAGAAAAATTATCTCTTCAAAGCTCCACTGCAGCTGAGAAAGCCAGCAGCAGCCCCTAGGAAACAACTAAAATGAGACCCCCATCCTTCTGCACCACTCCTCCTTCACCCCGAAGGCTCAGCTTTCGGAAACGGATGTACTATTCCCCCTCACAGCCTTTAAAACCCAAATTCCCCTTTCAGAGGTAAATTCTCCCAAGAGATGTAAGACGTTTCAGATAGAAGCTTCTTTAAAGATGGCACACCTTTATATGAAAGCTAACATAACACAAATTTACTTTGGATACTAAAAATGCATAAAACCCTTAAAAGGAAAATACTGTTTTCATATAACAGGCCCAATGGGTGAAGCAAAATTTTCCAACTGCTATTATTGTCAGCCCAGTCCCATTTGTATTATGAGAGTCTAAAAACTTTACAAGTCCTGTAGTTGCACTTGGTAGTGGAACATAAAGTTTAGGTTACATTGTTTTGAAATTTATCAAAACATGCAGAAAGTAAAGCAGCAGTCAACAACGCTGGAACTAAATTCGTCACCTCAGTGTTTAAGGCCCAAAATTCCTGATAATTGTGGATAGTTTTTCATAGTGTAAAAAATTCATTAATTAAGCGAAGGAAAAAGTCTCATGTATGAAGGAGAGTATGAATCTAAAGCCATAATTGCCATACAATTTGCTACAGTACGTTTGATAAACTCCTGTTGAGCACTCTCCTTGTCCAGGTTTCTTGTCCTACCATACCCTCACATTTGGCAACTTTGATAAAACCAACAAAAACCCCCACACCAATTACTGGAATAGATTTTTGTTCACTATTAAACACTTTATTTCTCATTAAAACTACAAAGACCACTAGACAGGAGAGACTTTGTTTTGTGCTTCTCACTAGAACAGCACCATGCTCTTGTTCCGAAGAAAACTCCCTCCACCAAAATTATCCAGGGTTGAGCTGCAGGATCAGGATTTGGGATCCCCAAGCAGATTTGGACATTCTCCCACACTTGGCGTTTTTTTCACTTTGCTGAACAAATTCCGTTTTTAATTCCAAATGAAGAGTTATGCAAATGTGACTCAAGTGCCTTTTGATAGCGCTGGTCTGAGCTCGCTCCTTTTGTCAGCTAATTTGCACTTACTCCATGCATATCTTTAACCCAATTGGCATGGTAATGTGCCACATATGTACTAAATTAAGGATGATTGTGCCTGATTGCCCAATTATGATACCAAATGTGTGAAAATAGTTGATAGGACATTCTGTGTGTTTTCTCTAAAAAGACTCGGCGCATTCAAAAATCTAAAAATAAAACCCAACAGTTAATCATAATGGTTTGGCTTGAAATGTGGAAAAGTGACGAGATGATTTAAAATGCAAGGAATTGTACCACAAGTGAAAAGATTAAATTGTCCCATTGTTATATGCTCTATGAGCATCCTTTAAAATGGCCCAGCATTTGTTGGAGTCTGACATGTTTCCCTCTGATGAGCTACAGAGGATGAACCAGCTATTTTTCCACTTCTTTGAGAGGGTAATAATTCCCAACCTCACATTCTAGATTTACCAGGTGGTTTGTATTTTGAATTCATCACAAACTGTCCCGGGTGCCAAGCAAGGGCTGACCTGCAGGGCCAGGACTGTGTCTGCAGCCACCAGGTGCCACACCAGGCATGGACCGACTTCTCCCTGCCTCACACAAGGCAGGCAGGCACCCACCAAGGGCTGGATTATCCAGGCAATTAGCAAGGACTGGTTTAGCAGAAAATGGTAAACACAGCTGAGGGAGGATGGATGAGGGAACTCAGGAGCTCCGGGATCAGCACCAGGAGTCAGTGGAGGGAGTCCCTGACTTCATGTGAGATTTGACTGCAAATCACCAAAGCAGTTTGCATTTCCTCTCCAATCTCGTTCTCTGTGGTCCCAGACAAGTTACCCACACCAAAGAGAAACAACATTTGCTAAATAATCTGTGACTTTCACTGTGTTTTAAAGCATTGTATCAATAGGACTTCTCTCCCAATTTTTCCATCCTTACAATAATGAAAAGTTTGAGGCAAGAGGATCCAACCCAGAAAGCAAGTTCCTCATCATTTATTCTCCTTTTTCTCAAGAGCGATTTCCTGTTTAACTGCAATTCCAACACAAACATGAGCAACATTATTTAACTTCTCTGCAAGGGTGGTGGATGCTCCACTCCAGAAAAGGCATTCCTCCCCATTCCAGCAGTGGCAGTTCTTTTCCTGATTTGTGCACAATTGTCATGGTCCCCATCACAAGAGCACTGAGGGTTTTATGGGAGAGATTTCATGCTGGCTAAAGATTGAAATGGTTGTTTCCAGGCAGACTGTGAGCAAGGAAAGCAAGAGTGGAGGGAAGTGCAGGGGAGAAAGGACTCCACACCATAATCCCATTAATTTAAGATATGTTACACATAAGGGATCTATTCCTGAGTTTAAGAGAGCTTTTTTTTTGATAATTTAATTACCTTTTATTCATTCAACACACCCTTGAGAACAATATTCTAAGCTTCCACAGATTCAAAATGCCCACATTATGCTTAGGGTCAGCATGATGTGAACTGCTATTAAAAAGCAGAAAGAATAAGATGGTGTGGAAATTTGAGGGGAACCCACACAGGACCTTTTCAAAAGCTGCAGCATGAAATGTGCTTATAACCTGAACTCTGCAGCCTGCAGGTCAGGGAGTGTTGGTCTATAATATTTGAAACAACATTGCTTTTTTTTTTTTTATTTGCAACACTTATATTTTCGTTCCATCCAATTTATTTTTCTGGTTTTGTTTGTAGAAGAAGAATATTGCAGTATTAAGTGTAGAAATCCCATTGCACCTCTTTGGTTCATTCTCTGGCTCATCCCCCTGGCTTTTCCCACCTCCCTTCCACGGCTCAGCCTGTAGTGCTGGTATAAAATCAGGGAAATAAATTTATGAGAGGAAAAAAACGCAGCGATAACCAAGGCCGCCTGTTTTCATTTACATTTTCCTCTTTGGGTTGTTATTATTACTCCCTTTGCACCGAGCTGTGGGATCTATGTTTTAGCACAGGCACGATGCTGCGTTGTGAGACACCATTAACAGATATGGACAAAAGCCTTGGAAAGTTTTCTGGGAGCATAAACTCCAAAAAGAGCTGACTCTGCTGTAGCTGCAGTCGCTGCCCCGCCGCGCTCGTTCCCCACAAACGCTCTCGTGTGCTTGCGTGTCCTGGCAGGAACTGCAAGAGCCAATTTTAAGTCACTGTCTGAAAATGTTTTCTTCTAGAAAATTAATTCCTGAGCGAACGGAGCTGCCCAGTAAATCTTGTTTGCAGAGCTGAAATTTTCCACTCATGACAATTGTGTTTAATCCAGTCAGAGTTCAGCTGGCACCCAGCGTCCCGCAAGGAGCTGCAGTTTAGGATTATCCTGCTAAAGCTGGCATTGTTTTAAAAAGTGCTCACCAGCAAACCAGAAACTGCAGGCGGTGTTCAGACAGTAATTTTACTGACTGATTATTTGTGGAATAAATAAGCTGCCTGGGAGTGGTGATAGGTGAGCAGGGCACCCAGGGCAGCACAAGTGTGCACTGCCAGTGCAGCCAGACGGGCAGGACACTGAGCCCTTTCAGCCACAGGCTCAGTCTGCTGGAAAAACGAGACCCATCACGCACCACCAGACCACAAGGAATGTTTCTTCTTTTATTCATTCACTCAGTTTTAAAGCCATCCTTGCCTCACTTCGTGTCACTGGCCGGGAAAGGTTCACCCTGCTCCTGCCAGAGTGTCCTTTCCTGCTGCTCCTCTGTGCCTGATGGGTTTCTCTGCACTGATGTGACTCTTCAGAGGCTGTGCTGTGAACACAGCTACCAAATTAATCTCCTTGAAATCCACCTAACCCCCTCCTGTGAGCAGAAAGTGGCCCTGCCAAAACACCACACTTACTACATGGTGAACGGGGAGGGCGCAGCAAACTGCGATTTTTGTTTGTCCATCCCCAAGATTTGCTAAAAAGTTTCATTGTTCTCGGGTGTGATCTGTGCAGAAATGCACGTCCTGGAAAAGCAGCCTGTAATTTGTAGCACATGAGTGTGCTTTGGGGAAAATCAATCAAATGAACTAAGACGTGTTCTCAACTCCTAAACTAATGATCCTTCCTGTGAGCAGCATGAAACACCAGGAGAGTCCCAGATGGCATAAATCCTCCAGGTTTCAGCAGAGCTGTGACAGTTTATACTGCCTCAACAGTACCCTAATTGTGCTGCAAACTTTTTAAGGTGGCCAGCAGTCAGCCTTTTCAAAAGCCTCCTTCTTCCCAAGCAGCCCCAGAGCTAAACAAACAAGTTTACCAGTTAGTGAGAAGAGAATGCCAGATTTAATTTATAATCTTTCAGGGCTGATGTGCTTAAAAATAAAATCTCTGAAAATCTGATTTTGTCTTAAGAAATGCCAAGCAGCTGCAGAGAGGCATTCAGGGCTGGGACCTGAACCAACTTCTGTTGAGAGAGGAAATTAGGACCATTTTGTTACCCTGACAAAAATGAAATCTGTGAGAACAGTAATTCCTTTGCAGAAAAAATCAATAGTTTCAGCATGTTTTTAACGTGGCAATTTGCTGTGGAACATCTTAACAATACCTCAGTAAATCACCAGCTGAAATCAGTTGCTGGCTTTGAATGTATAAGTACAGAACTGCACGAAAAATGTGTAGTCAAAGCAGAGGAAATCTCCCAGAATCATGACTTCCCCACTCCTAAAGTCATTGAGAAAGATCTGAGAACAGATACAGGTAAGAAGCTTTGGTTTACATAGAGAACTTGCAAAAACACCAACATCCAAATCTTTAACCCTAATCTGGCAAGAACTCTTAGAGCTTCTTTCCCTCTGTGCCTCAGATCACCCATTTACAGAGTAAGGCCATTATTAAACAATGAGGGGAAATTATTAAGCAGTTAATAGCCACAACATGATCTTCATAGTCCTATGTAAGCACTAAACATCATTATTCAACAGGTTCTGTAAAACAAAATACAAGGAAAAAGCTATTTCTCTGCATCTGCTACATGCTGCTCTGATGACTGAGTAGCACAGACCATGCAACATTCATCTTGATTCTTGTCATTTAGCAGTAGCAACATAGACCTCACAGTGCCATTACTTATTTCAATGAAATGAAAAGGGCCAACAAATTGCTTTTAAAGAAAATTCAAGTCAATTCTTAAACATGATTAACTTTGTATTTAACCTTCTGAAACATGCAGAACAGGAAATCCAAATTACATGAGGAAAACATGTTTAAAAATTATCTCTGACATAATTCCAAGGTTATCACTGGATCAAATTGTCAGGGGATAGAATTTGCAAGCAAAAAGCAATAAAAAAATGCTTCTGCTATCAGCCCTGAACAGTATCCTGATGTGTCTGTATTTCACTCTGCCTAATCCCTGCTCAGTAATTAGAAATGTTGTGGCAGCTCTGAAAAGGAGAAGTGACACTCTTATTTTATATGTGCTCCAAAACACATCCATCAGAAGATCTGCAGCAAAGGAACATTTTCCAAAAGGAAATCAAATGATTCATGTTTTACTTCACTGTGAATTCTCTGTGATGGATTCTGGAATTAATTAGGGAGATGTTATGCTCAGCATCTTATACTGAATTCTTTGTGGAAAAGTCTATTTAGAACCATGCTGATGATACATTAAACCTTAATACTGAATGAACAAGTTAAAGAAGTTCTAGATAACGAAATTCAGTTCTAGAGAAATAAGTTGCCAGCTTTCCTCACCACTTTTTTATGCCTCTGAAAGCAAATGTGACCTGCTAGGATGCTCTGCTCTGTGCCAAGTCCTCCAGCTGTGTTCTGCTAGTTACAGCTCCATCTGTAAATCATTTCTGAGTCAAACTGCCAAATCAAAACTTCGACAGTGTGAAAGGTATTAAAAAACCTGCCTCTAGAAGGACATCATCACTGGCCATGACTAATTCTCATCTAGATAGTTTACAGGTATTTCAATTATCTAAGATAATGAGACATTAGGATGATAAAGCTCACTTAGAGGCCTTGGTGCAAGAGGTATCCCCTTTGTCCTTATCCAGAGCAAGGTTAGATAAAATGTGCTAAATGGAAACTGCAGAGGACACGGGATGAAACAGCTGCTTTAGGAGCTGGTGTCCACAGTGCCTGTATTTTCAGGGCCCTCTTTCAGAGCACTCCAGCCTGGTGCTGTGAACTGGATGCCTGTAGTGGCTGGGCTGCATGAAATGAATTCACTTATCTCAAAAAGAATTCAATTAGCACTCTTGGAGACTGCTCCACAACGGGAACCAAACCACATTAGCTGGGCACCACTCAAGGTTTGCCTCCACAGGACACTCCTGCTCCAGGGTGAGATGCCGGAGGCACCCAAAGCCAACCCTTGGGAAACAATGTGCTCCATTTTCATCAGCATTTCGTGTATATTTAGAGGTGAGAGGAGTGAATATGACAATGAGTTTGTGGTCAGCACAACAAGAGCTGTCAACACATGTCAGCCCCATGTCACCACAAGGGTTCCTGCTACCCTTGGTGTGTTATTAATCCAACAAATCGCTCCAATGTCTTTGTTCTGGGCTTTTCTCTTCCCTGAAAATGCAGCTTGAGCTGTGCAAAAGGCTCTGCACAGACACTGCTGGCACAGGCGTGGCTCTGCTCAGGGAGGGGACACGGCAGGAAAGCTCACCCAGCCTGTCCCCTCGTGTCCCTCTCAGCTCCTCTGGACACAGAGGGGGACTCGTTCCTCAGCCTGGACCAACACTAAGCTTGGGGAGCAGTGAGGAAGGAGCAAAAATACAATCAGAAGGAAGGAGGTCCCTTGCATGAGAGCAGATGGTGCAGAGCCCATGCAGGTTGGCTGTCCTTGTCCCCTGCACTGTGAGCCAGGGTCACTTCCACAGCTGTGACAGGGCTTTGCTCACAGAGCCTGAACAGAGACCAGGACATTTCCTAACCCTGGGGTACTCCATCTCCCAGAGTTTTGGTTTTCATAGGGTTGTTTGGTTTATGTGACTGTGCACTACTTCAGAAACGGATGTCAGCTTTCCAAAGAGGCTGTGGGGAAATTCAGGCTCATGGGAAACCTTTCAGTTCAAACAAAATCACTGAGATTTCACAAAATTGTCCAGACCTTTTCGCAATTATGTTACATCACACACAGAGTTTGAGCAAGTCTGGATCATTTCACAGCTCAGCTTCTTATCTTTTTATAGTTCTGCTACTGTGGCTCCATTCTTTCCCATATGAAGAAACTTAATTAATATTTTATACCCTTACTAAATTGTGAATACGATTTGCCGTAACAGTACAGAAAAAGGCAAATACACTTTGTCCCCTGCCAACAGAAAATCCTTAACAGCTGTTTATTGCTCATTTGCAAAACATAAGAGCAATGGAATTCCATTACTTAGAGAAACTGGCTGTTCCATGATATCCTTGGCAACAAACAGTGCACTTATCTTTTTGAACAATAGACTCTCAAAGTTTCTCCAGCCTACAAAAATAAGACAGTGAGGAAGACTTTTTCTTAACTGCAAAACGCCAAACAATGGGAACTGACTCACCATCAGCTGCATTTTGTTTCATGAAAATGAACCTTTTTCTTGCTCTCTCTCTCTCTCTCTCTCTCTCTCCCTCCCTCCAAAAAAAGAAATTGGCTCGCTGCAAATTTAGGGAAAAGTTTCATGCAACCATCTCCTTCACAGGAAGAGCTTTTTATTGAGGTCAAGACTTTGGCCAAATGAGAAGAAATTCAGACTGCAATCTAAGTCATGTAAGAACTCACAAACAACATTTAAAGGAGTTACTTGGGTTTATGATAAACCATAGAGAGAAATTGCAGAGCGGAACTTTCCCTGACCATTCCAAACTTAAATATCAAGAAAAATAACGTCGTGCTTTACACCACAGATATTTCACATATGGTTTTAACTACATAACTTCCAAGTTTCCAACAGCTTAAAAAAGAACTATCTATGGCATACCAGAGAGATGCGAGCTCCTCAGAAAGTCAGGACATGCACATACCATCCATAATCTGGTTTCTATATTTAGGGAAGGACTATACCTAAAGCCCTGGAGGTCAGCACTGAATCAAGGCCAGCATATTTTCACAGACACATCTTCTAGACGGCGTTTGCCACGGTCCACTTCTCCCAAACCCACAGCAAACACGCCACGTGAAGACCTGAGCTGGAGCTTGCACTGTTAAAAGGCAGTGTACTCTCATACCTCAATAATCCTGTCGTGGATTTGCAGCCCTCCTTCTTTAGCAGCAGGCCCAGTGTCAACTATTTTCGACACAAAAATTCCTTCGCTCGATGACCCGTCCTGATTGTCCTTCAAGGATGAAAAGGAAAACACATTATGGCCCCTCTCGTCTGCCCTCAGCTGAAGCTTGTCCATGTCACAACAGTGGACGAAATCTGAGAGAAATATTCTTACTGATGTCTTAATATGGAGTTACTCTGTGCTAATGAGAACACCTGATACTCTGATTTTGAAAGATTAAGCCACCAGGGATGGACTTCCATTGGGTAAATTAGTTGCTTGATAATCACTTTCCTCTGACTTAGGCCAGCTCAGGAGTAATTGTCATTACAATTATTCTCACAGCAAAATCCAGTGAGACACAGCCTGCTTGCACATCAAACATAAGACAACAGTGCAATTTTCATTTTCAGTTGCACAGCTTTTCCTCTGGAGACTTGAAAATAAACCCATGAAAACACCTTACACCTAACAAGGTATTTTCATATTCCTGTGTATTGTGCTTCTACCAGTGCAGAACAATGTCTCAGAAAGTTGAAAAACTCTGAAGAAAGAATAACTTTCAAGTGAATTCACTGGGAATAAATTGTGATTACTGTCAGATTTCTGAGCAGCCAAGAAGTAGTTCTGAATACTTTCTAAATTACTAGGACAAGGTATAATCCACTCCTTGATGTAATTAAAGTCATATGCAGCAGCTCCAGCCAACAAGCATCCCAAAAAATACATTAGTGAGTGCGTGGTGCAGGAAACATCTGCTGAAATCACAGAATTCAAAACCAGGCTGTTTAATTCCATCCCTTCACCTGCACAGAGGGCTGCTGGATCCCTGGTGGAAAGGAGAGTAAATATATATATATATTTTTTTTTTTAAATGAAAGGGGATAAACCTGTGGCTCTCAACCCCTGAACTTCACAGCAGTATGGTGTGAGAAAGAGACACCGTGGGTTTAATCACTTTGGGAGTGGCACTGCCCCAGGATTGGTGGTGCTGGCTGTGGTGATATGCAAGAATAAACAGGCAGCGAGAGAAAAGGCAGCAGAGTTAATAGCCATCCATACAATCTCAATGGAAGAACTGCTCTGAAAGAATCCCAAGAGGACCAAATGCTTGTCAGCAACATTCTTCCTCTAAGTGTTGACCTACATGCTTTTCCCAACTGGAAAGGGCAGACATATTTTAACAATTAACATACCACGCACGGCCGGCCACCAATAATATTAAATCCGAGAGATCCAGAGTCCCGATGAAGGACCAGAGTCAGTGCTTTGGTTTCTTCACCCTACAAAGAACAGATAAACATTCAAAACGTTGTGTGTGTGAGGAGGGAAAACAGGACAGGTAATACTTCTACCCAGGTTTTTTGTTGGGTTGGTTTCTCATATATGTATTTTTTTATCCCCTTGTAGTTTAGAGACAAATGTTTGGAATAACTTTGCAGGAGCAGAGTCAGCAGCTCCCAGTGGCTGCTCCAGCCACCCCACTGAGCTCCAGCAGCAGAACCTCCCCTAAGATTTATGTGTCTTTTTTATTGAGATCTACAGTGAGACACTTAACAGCAACAGAAGGGGTTTATATGCAGTGCTGGTTCCTGCAACTACTTGACCCAGTCATATGTGATGTGTTATGTAAAATACTCCACGTTTCCAGTAGTCAAACTCTTTGACTTTTGCAGTGCTTGGGGGTGACTGAATCTTAGGACTGGATCCTTGCATGGCCTCTCTCTGCTGCTGACTGCATGACATTGTGTTCAGTGACATCGTTTTCAGCAGTATCAAACACAAAATTCTCAGCAGAGTCTTAGAAAATAGCATTAAACAAAACTGCTACAAATTTTGCCACAGGCCCAGAATGGCAATTGCTATTCACAGCACCTGCTGTGCATAGTTTTTTGTCTCTGGCATTTTAAGACTAGCAAAACAGAAATCACCTATCACTGAAAATCATTATGTTAATCCCCTAAAATATGAGATTCTGCAGTGAATAGTTTTCTGGACAAACAGCATACAACGAAGATACACTAGAAGGATATGTGACGTTTGGGGGCTTGTGTGAACAGGCTCTGTTATCCTGGTCTCTCATCCCAGCTTGTTCTTAACTACAGACTCCTACAAGATGTTCTTTATGACACAGGGATGCTACTTAGGCCTATTAGCTTTTATGGAGACAAAACTGAGTGTGTGAGCTGTTAAAGACAACTAAATGTTCACAATGTTCTCCCTTCAGTCTCAATCTAGTGTTGTTATTTACAGCACAACAAACAACAGCAGGGCTCTACAAAAAGCCCTCTGAATAACATTTAGAGATCAGAACAGGATCAGTACGTGCATCTAGAGATACAGATGAACTTTTCTACCTCCAAAACCATTTTCCTGGTTTTATCCAAAGGGTGAAAAAGTTATGAACACAAAAAAAGTTTGAGGAAGTTATCTTACAAGTCTGGTTTTCATAACCAATCAATGACAAAAATTGCAACAACGACATTGTAATTCGATGCAGATGGTTTTAGTTTGTGCATTTTTCTTCTAACATGCCAATTTGAAGTTGTCAATCAAATATTAATGTCTATTAAAGTCATAAAAAATGTCAAAGTAATCCTGGATTACTGAATTACTCCCACAGATTGGGGGATGATAAGGAAGCCCAATTCCCTGCCAGTGTGAGCTGGCAGAGCTCCACTGACCGCACGCTCCGAGCTCCTCCATGGGGGAACTGCACCAACAACTCCACCTGAAAATGTGCTTTACAACTTCTACGCCAGTTTCTGATCATTATCTTCCCTAATGATCGAGTAATAAATAGACTTGGACCTGATACAGAGGAACATGAACAAACTCTGCTTGATTTTATTCGAATCTGCCTGCACTTGGCAGCAGTGAGAACCAGGCACACAGAAGAGGACTGAAAAATGAAGTTAAATCTACTTCCCTGCGAGTCTACAGACCCAGACCTCAGACAGGATTTCAAGGAACAAATTTCCAGTCCTGTGAGACCACTCTCAAGGACTGATGATTCTGGATTTGAAAGACAAGGACATGCTAGCACAACTGTTTCCTTCTATTATCCCTATTTAAGAAGGCAAATCAATTAGAACAATCAAAAAACAATTACAACATTGCTCTCAAGACACTTTCAGTAATTAGAGTTGCCTGTTTTCATTAAAAGCCTTCTTATGTGGCTTTGATTTGACACTTTTATACCTGGCTGAACAAGTGTTAAAGCAGGTGGGATTGAATCCGTCAGCTTGTGAGGGAAAGGAAACAACTAAGGCAGCTTTCTGTAGGTACTTCTGAAAAAGCACTTCTGTCTACAGGGGTTTAAAGACATTTGCAGGTTTTTCTGGTGGCTTTGTGCAGTGTCTCCATGCTCCCCACGGCAGCAGTGACGTTGCAGAGCACCAACCCCTCCATGGGTGCAGAACTGCCCGGCCCCAGGGAGGCAGCAGCATCTCGCTCTGACACTTGGCCACCTCTGCACAACCACAGCCCAGCTCCCCACCACTCCTTCAACAACCTTCTCCTTCTCTTCAGAAGCAAGCCACGATGCAAATGATTTTTCCAGGGCTCTGCCTTTCTCTCGCCCTCCGAGACCTCTGGTTCCAGCAGCGGTCATTAAGCAGTGAGGTAACTGGAAATGTGGTGGCCAGGGGCCAGCCCTGCCCCGGCAGCTGCTCCGGCAGCACACCCCATGGTTCCTGGCATGTTGTATTCCCACAGCTGAACAGAACTCTTAAACATAATTCTTGAAATTACTGTACTTCCCAGCTGAGTAATGTGCAGCTAATAGACTGCCTGTCCCTTTAGATAGTGAAGACTGATTTCTTTGGTAGTGCTGTGGCTAAGGAGGTCTTCACCAGAGGAGGCACCTCAGCTCCTTGTTCACTGGTGAAAGGGCTGCCAGGACCAGCCTGGTCCATCCTGCTTGAGGACAGGCTGAGAAAAACACATCATCTTGTTTTAAAGGACTTCATCTGGCTCTTATAGAATTCAAGTCTGTGTCACCACCACCACAGAGGTCCTGAATGTCAGATCATAACTGGTTCTTGCCTGGCTGATCCATTTAAAGTCAGTCCTTGCCTCTGGTTGCCAGGAGAGCAGAAGGGTTTCCACCCTGGGCTGCAGCCAGCACTGTCAGCTGCTTCCGATCCCCTCTCCCCTTGTTCCTTCCCAAAGGACTTTGTTGGCTGTGTAAATAAGGGATTGACCAGATCAGCTTATCAAGGGGTGTGCACAGTGCTGTGTTTCACCAAGGATTAAGCCTTGTTTGAATTGTACAAGTTTTTTTCTTGATTGTTTAAACTTTGATATTTCAGGATTGACAGGTCTGATTGAAGGAAATACTAATTTTGAGTCCCACTCCCTCCTCGAGCTCATCCTCAATAAGCCTCTCCTCTTTCCACCAAGGACTAAACACTCATTCTCTGAATAAACCTTTGAACTGTACACAGTAAAATTAAAGTGTTCCCTCAGTGATAATAGACATGGATAACACAACTGGGGTCACTTAAGGCACATCTACCTGCTCAAGGGGTTATAAAACTGTGAGATGCTTACAGATGAGTGTGTGCATAAAATATATATTTATTTATGTCTTCTCTCGATAGGGTTACGGTGGTGTTACAGAACTCACCTCAGAAATGGTAGATGAAAGCACAGCAAAGCTGACATTCATCCAGCATCACAAAGTCTATACTAAGGTGAATCCCCACCTGGCTCTCCAAAGCTGCCAAAAGACCACAAATTTGTGTCTTTAAAGAATGGTCTAATGTAACTGAATATCTGTTTCCCCTTTGACTGAGCATTTAAACACAACTGTATGTGGGCATTTCTTCTGTTTTGACTACAGGATATATCATCTGATTTATTCTGGATTGGTTCTACATCTGCAGCAACACGCAGCCATCAGACAGGAAAGTCAGAAAACCCTTTTTCTCCATCTACTGAGGAACCAGAACATCCCACAGTGAGTTCTGCAATCACCATTTGCAAGCTATGAACCCAGATTGTTGGTGCTCAGCCTACTTGTGTTCAGCACAGACCTAACTACTACATCTGAGAATGTATGAAACAAGAATAATGGTCATAATTTAAATAATGATAGCAAATTGGTTATTTCACACAACCACACCTCTAATCTCTGTGTTCAGGGACATAATCCTTGGGCAAATTTATACGTCCTGCTGAGTGTTCCTGCACAGTCTGTGCTACTGCCTCTGACAAAATAACCCCAAACTTGGAAGGCAGCCACAGCCCCAAAGTGGGAAAGCATCCCCTGCACTAGGTGATTACCACGGGTCTTTTACTAAACTGTCTGGGTCACAAAGATGCAAGTTTGCTGTTTGTGCTGGCCTGGGAGCTGGGCAGTAGAGAGCTGTTAGTGTTGGCCAGCTGCCCAAAATGCTGTGCAAGACACGTAATTGACTGACCGCTGGCCCCGGCTGTGGTGACTTGACACCTTCCAGCTTTCTTCAGACTGGTGGCTGCTCCAGAGAACTGCATAACAGCCCTTTGTAACGGGGCTGGACCCAGCACAGAGCTCTGGGCCAGCTGGATCCATAAATCTGATAGAAAGTAGAGCTGAAAATGTGTGTCATGAACATTTGCGGCTAAGAAGGAGCAGCTCTCAGGATGACAGCAGCTCCCCGCACTGTACAGAGCTAAATGATGCAAGCCCAACAGTATCTGCACTAGCCACGAGGAGGGGAGGTGTGAGAATAAAGGAGATCAAAGCTGAGGAGGCAGGGATTGGGTGAGATGGTTTCTGACAGCAGGACTGTGTGCAGGGCTCTCCTGCCATCAACAATGGAGATGGAGCTGTGTGCCACGCTGTGGGAGCAGAAAGCCTCCAGAATGCCAGGGCAAAGTAAAAGGGAGAGGCAGAACTGTCCTGAATCTTGATGTGACTGTGAACCCCCAATGTATTTTAATGGTATTACTAAGATTTTGACCAGCACACACCCAGTATTGCCTGAAGTTAGAACAGTTGATTTAGTATCGAAATATTTTCTGGTTTGAGTTAGGAAAACAGGGTGGGTTCTGCCCTGGATTGACAAGAGGATTAAAAAAAAAAAAGATCCTCTAACGTGAAGTTTTATTTACTTTACACAGCTTTTAGAGCCTCAACATTACCAAAGGTGTGAATACAGATGTTTGACAGTTTTGAACAGTTTAATTCTGCTGTGTCTGTGGTAGCACATTCCAGGTCACTGGGAGGACTCTGAATGTCTTCATTTAAAAGATAATTGGCTTGCAGGGCTTCCCTCACTGGGGAGCCTCATTCCAATTAAAACTTGGGGATTGTTGAAGCTCTGGCTTTTGATTCTGGTCATTTTATAAATGGTCTAATTTTGAGGGGTTGAAATCAAGGTAATTTTCCCCTTCCTAATTAAAGAACCCTGTGTGACTCTGGGAAAGAAATCACAAGCACACAGCAGATGTCTTGTATTTGGATGTGGACGTTACAAAGGTGACGGGGTCAGATCCTGCAATAGCTGGCGAGGTGTCCGAGTCGGCTCACAGTTAATCCCAAAGCCTGCATTTTGTGGGAAGCCCTATTGTTGGGATGCTAGGTGAGCTCAGGCTCTGGAAAGCATTGGGTCACAGCGGCTTCTTCCAATTCACTCCACTTTGTGTGACCCCTGGGAGTCAATTTCTGCTGCTTTAATACCATTTCCAGCCCTGGAAATTCCACTTTTAAGAGTTTTCTTCGGGGAAGAGAACCAAGAAAAAATAAGTAATACCGCGACCTTGCTTCTTTTCTGCGTTACTTTATGGGATGCAGCTAGCAGCGACGGTCACACTAAAAAACACGTACCTACAGAAAGCGGCATATTACGGCTATTAAACCCAAAAGCGCAGCATGGGCTCTGCAGGAGAAACCCCGCGCACGGCCGGGCGGAGGGAGCAGGCGCATCCCGAGGGACCGCGGGCGGCGCGGGGCCCGTGCTTACCTTGCCGGGGGAGGCTGCGCGGGCGCGGGCCAGCGCGTCCAGGCGGGCGCTGTACTGCGTGAAGCGCTTCTGGTAGCGCAGCGCCGTCACCTGCAGCTCCAGCTGCGCCGCCGCCAGCCGCGACAGCAGCGACTGCTCCCGCTTGCCGGCGCGCAGCGCCTCCTTCTTCAGCGCCTTCTCCAGCGCGGCCGCCCGCGCCTGCAGCGCGGCCCCGTGTGCGCGCAGCGCCCGCAGGCAGCCGTGCCCGCCGGCCCGGCGCTCGCCGTGGGTCAGCACCAGCCCGCAGCCCTGCTCGCACAGCCCCGCGGGCCGCGCCTCGCAGCTCTCCCGCATGTGCGCTTCCACATCGCGCAGGTTGAGCACCTGGCGGCAGCCGCGGTTGCGGCACTTGGCCGGCGAGAAGTCGCAGGTCTCGGCGTGCTCGCCCAGGTGCTGCAGGGGCACCACGGCCTCGCAGCCCCGCGCGTGGTTGTCGCACTTGATGTCCAGCTTGAGGATGAGGCTCTTGAGGGGCAGGACGTGGTTGAGCTCCTTGGTGGAGATGCGCTGGCAGTTGACGGGGCAGCTGCCCTGCTGCACCACCCAGGGCAGCACGCAGCCCGCGCAGAAGACGTGTCCGCACGGGGTGGTCAGCGGGTCCTCCAGCACCTTGTTGCACAGGTTGCACTTGAAGTCGGGATCCACCTCCCCGCTGAAGCGATCGAGCTCGAACCCCATCCTCCTTCCGCTCCGCCGCAAACAACCGAAAAAAAGAAAAAAAAAAAGCCCAGAAAAAGTACCCGGAGTGCAGAGGCGGGCCGGGGGAGAGGCGGAGAATGGGGATCAATAATGACGAGCCGCCGCCCGAGAGGCAGCTGAGCCCCCGGCGCGGCCCGCGGCCGTGCCCCGTCCCCGCCGGTCCCGGGAAGCAGCCGCGGCCGCGCCACCGC